>MU683008.1:0-26889 GCA_026770625.1 Nicotiana glauca | reverse complement strand
CCCCCCAAGTTCTTAATTGGCTGTTTGAACATGTATTTCTATGTGTACCTGCGTAGCATGTATGATTCGCGAGTTGGGTGATTGTTTATTTAAATATTGCCGCATCGCATGTATGGTTCGCGTGCGGGGTAATAGATGCATCTATTGTTCGTGTCGTTTGACCCTCGACAGTGCACAGTTTAAATATTGTTGGATCGGGCCGTACGACCTCGATATGATTTGCGCATGCTTGTATTGCTTCCCTTGAGATTTATTAATATTGGTATTTGCTCTCGTCGACTTGAGAAAATTGGAAACTAATGGATTATGAATCCGCAGACCTTTAATATAAAAAGGAACTTTCACCTGTTCGTGACTTACTTCAAATTACTGTCATTCGTAATAAATTCATGATTATTCGCATTAATAATATATCATTATTGGACCACTAGTAAGTGTCGTAGTCGACAATCTCGTCTCTACTTCTTCGAGATTAGGCGGGATACTCATTGGGTACACGTTATTTTCGTACTCATACTACACTTTTGTACATTTTTGTTGCACATGCACATGCATCACTAGTGGCCTAGCGGGCGTAACAACATGGTTGGTACGGAGACTTAGGTGCGCTGCATTTCCCGAGACGACCCGCAACCAATAAGTCTCTTTTCAGATTATTGTATTTACTTTCTGTCCAATTTATTTTCCGGACGGCTGTTGTATTATATTGTTTCCTAGAGATAGCTCATGCACTTGTGACATCGGGTTCTGGGATAGTTATAGGATTGTTCAATATTAGTAAATTTCATTATTTGTTATTTAATTATAAAGAAAGTGATTTCAATAAATACTAAAATTGAAATTTAATTAAGTATTTTGGTTGGCTTGCTTGACAGCGGTGTCCGGCGCTATCACGATTCTTAGTGGATTTTGGGTCGTGACAACCATAATAGTATAACTTTCTCTTTAAAAGAGATATTCACCATATAGATGTTGATGAATATGTAGTACTACAAAATTAATTGATAACTCTGCAAGAGCCAATTATATTATTTTGGAGAAATACAATTGATTACCAATAAGGTATTGCGTTGTAGTAAGTCTCAAAGAAACTTATTCAGTTTTCAAAGTATACGCGAAAGTGCTTGATTATATTGAGGCTATAAATAAAGGAAAGATTTAATATCTTCCATTACTACAACTTGTAGCGGGATAATATGTATGTAAAAAGCTACCTGCTTTATTCTCCAATTTGTACTACACAAATAAAAGAATACTATACTAAAGTGGATGTTTATTGATATAAAAACTCATATCATAATAAAATTGGAGTTTATTGATAATTGCACACGTCATGGTGTAAACCTGAAGTTTATCAATACTCATAATTTATTCAGTTAGCATAATTGGTTTAGCCATATCAATTTAAGTATTATGTGCAAAAATAAAAGAGAATTCACATAGGTAAATATTAAAGAACTAGAAAGTTCTTTACGAATTCTCTTATGTTGCTTGTTCTCATTAATTAATAGACCAACTAAAATTGGAACTGAATCCCATGAATGCTAAAAATATCAAAGGTGGATATGGGCTCAATTCACCTACCATGTATACCACATAAGATGCATCTATGAGATGGTTACATGTGCGATTATTATTAACCCGCAACATGGTATTTGCGAGGTAACTTACTAAATAATTTAATTTAGAGCATAATTTTCAGATTTTCTATTCAAGATAGTTCATCTTCATAAGTTGGTTTACATCACAATTGATTTAGCAAAAGAATTTATTGAGTGCCTCTACTTAATAGCTAAACTATTGGTTATGAGAATAGAATTATCTATATCAGTTTGATATATGTCATAATACCAAAGTATATTACATTCTCCCCTCACAAGTGGTTCAGGGTCAGGAACCAAATAATTTCATCTTATTATTATTGATGCGTAGTGTATATTTTGATTAACACCATAAGGCACAAAGATGGATTTTCAAAGTTGAGGAAGCAAGTTAGTTTTTCTAACATGAGGGGGAGACATGATAAATAGTTGAGAAAAAGTTATATGGGATGAATTATCATTTGTATATGATCTAGATCCTCGAATATGATAATATGAACTTGAAGTTTATAAAAAGATAATTCATCTACAATTTATTGCAAAGCATGCCAGATGCATTTGCTGACCCAAAGATCACATGACATAACACTTAATAAAATCTCATGAGAGGTTGGGGTACCCGAAAATATGAATGAAGAGATCTTTATGTCATGTCTTTATGAAAAAAATATTGGAACAAATATAAAATGTTCGTTGACATCTATGATAGCACTAATTATGGATGAAGATGTTAAGTCTGTCGCCTACATACACAAAAATATTATCAAAATGGAAGAGACACAATTCGAATAAAATTGATTTTATATGAAAGACATAGTTTTGTCTATGTTGTTCAAATACTTAAAAGTATAAAGTCAATGGTAAGTGCAATCACCTTTATCTATCTTATATATCTAGCATGACATAAAAACTTGATATGCATCTAAAATCTATTATATGACTTAACTTATATGACAACTCATGAAGGATTTAAATTGCTTGACGCATATACAATTCTTGATCTTGAAGTATCCACATCCTAAGTGCAATTTGTGCACATATGTATCTTGCTATAACTATAAGCATGATAATATGATAGCAGGAGTTTTCACCTTTATGTTAAGATATTGAAATGATGATTCCAACAAGATCATATGAAGACAATACATCTATCAAGGATGATGATTTCAAGGCGAAACAAATTCATTAAAGTTAATATGACTGATTTGTTTATGAAGTCTCTACCAACGATCTTTTGAAGATGATGCACATGATTGGAATGTAAAGGTTCAAGGATGTGAATTAATGCTCTCTTAAAGGAGAGTTAATACGCGTTGTACTCTTTTTCCCTACAAGGTTTTGTCTCACTGGGTTTTCCTTGCAAGATTTTTAACGAGCCAACCAAAAAGCTTATTGTTAGATATGTGTACTCTTTTTCCTTCTCTAGAATTTTTTCCCACTTAGTTTTATTTTATTTTAAGTTTTAACGTGGCACATTATCTATTGAATAGACATTCAAGGGGGAGTGTTATAAATAGAATTCTATTTAAGTTGAATGTCTATATTTTAGAGATTCTAGGGGGCATCATTGTCCGAAGCATGTACATCGGAGGCATGTGTGGAAGGTGTGGGGGGTCAGAGCTAGTATCTCGCAAGCGAAGGCCTGCAATAGATGGAGTCCTAGATGAAGATGGCTGCGAGCCCTAGGAATGCGAGCCCTGGGAGTGCGACATAGATGTATGGGCTGCAAGTGGATGAGACACAGATAGTTGTGACCCGTGTGGCTAGACATGGATGGCTGTGATCCATGTGGATGTGACATGGATCGATGCGATCCATGAGCTGCTGATGGATGCGATCTATGTGGTAGTGAGACAGGCGGACTGTATGTAGGTCGTACAGTCCTATGGCCCTGTGAAGAAAGACCTAGCATCTTCACGAAGGTGTAGGGCTGGTGATGCGCTGGCAGCTCAGAATAGCCTTGGGGTGGAGGCGCAGCCATAGGCATAAGTGGCAAAGTCACTTTTCCCCTATAAATAGAGGGGTTCTATTCTATTGTAATTAATCCCAAATCATTAAGAATTTTCTCTCCCTGCTTTTCTCTACAATATTGTTCTTCTTCTTTTATTGTTCATAACACAAATAAATTATTTGTCTTTTAGAGCTTATTTGGATGGTTTTTATGTATCATTTCATAATGTATTGTATCATATTATATTGTATCATTTTAATGTATACAATATTTGGATATATCGTATTCCAAATATTAATTGTTAGCCTCTGTAGAATCAGTCGGGGACCTGAGAGACGGTGGTTTACCCTGCGGCGGATGTCAGCAGTTCGAGTCCGCTTATCTCCAACTCATGAAGTTAGCCGATACAAAGCTTTATGATAGCACACAATCAATTTGTTCACAATATTAATTATATCCTTTGTGTTAGCAAAGAATATAATAACATTTCATTTGGACTAATAATTTATTTATTTGACTAATTAAGTTTTTAATTTAATTATCAAATACTAAAGTAATTAATCCTTTAGCAAAGATCAGAATACTCGTTAGTGTGCGATCCCATAAGTTCAATACTAAATAGGTAGTAAATTAATCATATCAATATATTAATCAAGGTCGGCATCTAACAACACTCCTTAACGACCAGATAGAATGAAGTATACAATTTGCTCTCAAGAACCTGTAGAAGAATAATGTAGTAATTCTTTCTATAGCTATGGGTCACCCTATGGTATGGTTCAATTGTCAAATCGTAATAGACGACCAACTATGTGTTCATGTCAAATATAATAGACCATTGAATGACCTAAGAAACTCTTTCTTCTTTCATTCATTTTTCTTGGCCAAGGTCTTAGTTTGGTCGTTTATAATTCACGACAACACGGAGTTCAAACTCATTACCAAGAGGTTACATATTCCATCTTGATCAATCACCAACTCTACAAGTATTTAATCATACCCAATATCCTTTCAACTGTCGCTCTAGGGCCATAGATGTCTAGTATCAAAGCACAATAATTAACTTGTCAATTACTGTGACGATCTCAAGTCAAAGGAAACCCTTACATCACATTCTTCAAGAGAATATCCTATTGACAGTTTATGGTAATTCTAATCATTGGAGATTATCCAATGAGTCAGTTCAATAATCATATATCTGTATGCATCATCTATCTATGTAATTTAGTTAATGAGATCAACTCATCTTTATCCCATAAAGATGATAGAATAAATATTGATGTAACTGCATTACTAATGTCCAAATTAATAATCTTACTATCAAGAACAAAATTTAGATTATATCGTAAGAGAGTTTACTCTCATTATCATGATCTCCTCGCGATGAAAAGTCTCAAAATTTAATCAAGGGCCTTATTAAATTAATCAAGTATTTAATAGTAACTATGACAAAATAATATCAAATGCCATATTTTTTATATCAAATAACGTTCACAAAAATATGTTCAAATCATAAAATATGAGATTGGATCTAGGACATATCTACTATATCCCTAACATAAACCACACAATCTGTATCAATCAAAACATTATTTTTAAAGTTACTAATTCCTTTTTTTTTGTTGAGAAAAATGATATATCCATGCATGGATGACGTGTCACGACCCATTTCCACAATAGGTCATGAGGGCGCATGACACCCTTGTCAGGCAAGCCATTGCGGAAACATCACTAAAATTCTTATGTTGCTTCTAATTAGAAAGAAGTGGAATAAACACTTAACTTGGAATTTAAACCAGAAGAGCAAAATACTATAAGTAATATAATTACACAACCCCAAAATAATCGTCTACCAAAGTGTGTGCCAGAACCTGGTGTCACAAGTTACGGGCAACTAGTAGAATATACATCCAAAAGAATATCATACTATCCTACTGTCTGAATCCAAATAGACAGAAAATAGAAATACAAAAGAAAGACTTCTTCGGATGCGGGTCGACATAGAGGGAAAGCAACTCACCGTAGAAGTCCCAAGTCCGCTCACGGATACGCACCGGAATGATAACCAGATCCACCTGCCTCAGAACCTGTACATTTAAGTATAGAAGTGTAGTATGAGTACATAAATAATATGTACCCAGTAAGTATCCCATCTAATCTCGAAGAAGTAGAGACGAGAGGTCGACTAGATACTTACTAAGGTCTTGTAAAATGAGGTGAATTAATAACAAGCAGAAATAACTGAGTTCATAGGAATTAGCAAGTGTAAAACAACTATTCTTTCTTTAGATTGTCATCATGAGTGTTCGTATATATATATATATATATATATGAAGTCTAATCCACAATAGAATGTCACATAAGTCATGCATATAATCACCGAGGAACGTACGACCCGATCCAACATAGAAATAGTAAATTGTGCACTGCCGAGGGTCGAACGGCTCGAACCATAGATGCATCTATTACCCCGCTCGCGAATCACCCGTGCGACACGGTCAAACAGAAATAAGCTCATAGACAAGCAACCACAACAATCAATACGCATATGGGAGTGGCCGTACATAGAAATGCCAATTATTATCTTTAAAAGAACCAAATGGGCTAAAGGGTCATTTTGTCCAATCTCATTCTTCTTAATCACAAGAGTTCATATGAATCCAAGATAATCAAACGGTACTAGAACGTCACGTAAAACATGCTTATGGGTCCTAAACTACCCGGACTTAGCATAATAGTTGCTACGCACGGACTCTCATCACCTAGTACGTACGTAGCCCTCGAATAAAATGATAAATAATTCAATTATTATACCTATGGGGAAAATTCCCTCTTACAAGGTTAGAAAGGAGACTCACCTTGCTCCAAAGCGCACTTCCAATATCAAGAACAAGCTCAAACCCTCAATTCGTAGCCGAACGAGCACAAACTAGTGAAATAAAGTAAGAACTAGTCAATAAAGGCTTACAAGGTTGAATTCTAACTATTTAAGTAATTTCCCAACCTTTCCCACAAGTTTTCTAAATTTTGACTCTGGGCCCATGTGACCGGATTCCGAGATTTTTCGAAGGAAGTTGTTCTCTACAACCTAAGGATCAATAATATATGACTTCTAGTTCATTCCATAACAAATTTCATGCTTAAATCTTAGTTTTATTAAAACACTAGGTCTAGCTCTAACCCTTTGATGTAATCCAATTTTTAGTATTTAATCTACCTAATATACATGTATTTAAACTAATAATGAGTGGAAATAACTTACCTTGAAATGCTAAGTTGAAACCTTCTCTCAAGAACCCCCAAATTTCCCCAAGGTTGAGTGTAAAATGATAAAATGGTATTTGAGTTCGAATTAAATGAAGGCCATTGCCTAGCGATTTCCGCTTTGCGGTTAGGGGACTATATCTGCGGTTTTGCACCTGCGAAAAGTGAGCCGCATTTGCGGAACTGGGCAAAAGGGACTGGACCGCTTCTACGGTCTAGGGGTCGCTTAAGCAGAACCGCTTCCGCGGTCTCTGGGCCGCTTCTACGGTCTCTGGGCCGCTTCTACAGTTTCCCTTGGCCTGGCCCCTTTCCGCTTCTGCAGATGCGGTTATGACAGAAGCAACAACTTTCAGTTGCTTTCTTAAATTTCCTACTTCGCTCGAACCTCGCTCGTTTGACGTTCGGGGCTCCCGAGCCCCGCCCAAACATACCGGCAAGTCTGAAATCACGAGGCGGACCTACTCGAACCCTCAAAATGCTCAAAACAACGCTAAATCTAGGAATCACCCCCTAAAACCAAATGAATCGAACTATTGAACTTCAAGTTCTTAATTCTTCTCTAATGGGTCAAAACGCCTTTAAACTACTCGGATTTGCACCAAATTTTATGGGAAAGTCTTAAACAACATTACGGACCTGTACCAAGCTTCGGAACAAAAATTCGAGCTCGATACCTATGGAATCAATGATTACTTAGTTTCTTTAATTCCTTTAAACTTCAACAACAACAACAATAACAACAACAACAACGACAACAACAACAACCCGGTATAATCCCACTTAGTGGGGTCTAGGGAGGGTAGTGTGTACGCAGACGTTACCCCTACCCTAAGGTAGAGAGGCTGTTTCCAAATAGACCCCCGACATCCTTCCCTCCAAGAACTTCCCACCTTGCTCTTGGGGAGACTCTAACTCACAACCTCTTGGTTGGAAGTGGGGGTTGCTTACCATCAGAGCAACCCCTCTTGTCAATTAAAATTCAATTTAACAATTTCACAGAAAAATTCATTACTCGGGTTAGGGACCTCAGAATTCGATTTCGGACATACGCTCAAGTCCCGTATTTTTCCATGGACCCTCCGAAATTGTCAAATCACGAAACCGGGTCCGGTTTCCGAAAAAGTTGACCGAAGTCAAACTTGGTCTTTTAAGAAGATCTTAAAGAAGCAAATGGACATATTTTTACTCAAAACTCTTCCGACTCCCGAACCAATCGCCCCAGCAAGTAGTAAATTAGCTAAAGCAAGTACGGAAGGCTTTATTTAGGGGAACGAGGTTCTAAAGGACAAAATGACCGGTCGGGTCGTTACATTCTCCATATCTTAAACAAACGTTCATCCTCGAACGAACATAGAAAAGTACCTGGACTACTGAATAAGTGGGGATATCTGCTCCGCATGTCCTCCTCGGACTCCCAAGTCGCCTTCTCGACCGGTTGGCCCCTCCACTGGACTCTCACCGCAGAAACCTTCTTGGACCTCAGCTGGCGATCTTGTCTCCCAATAATAGCAATTGGCTCCTCCTCATTGCCCAAACTCTCATCTAATTGAATGGTGCTGAAGTCCAACACGTGGGATAGGTCGGCATGATACTTCTGAAGCATCGAAATATAAAAAACTGGGTGAACTCCCGATAAACTAGGGGGTAAAGCAAGCTCATAAGCAATATCCCCAACTCGTCTCAATACCTCAAAGGGGCCAATAAACCTTGGGCTCAACTTGCCCTTCTTTCCGAACCTCATAATGCCCTTCATGGGTGAGACCTTCAAGAGAACCCTATCGCCAATCATGAATGATACATCACGCGCCTTCTGATCTGCGTAACTCTTCTGTCTGGACTGAGCTGTAAGGAGCCTCTCCTGAATCAACTTTACCTTATCCAAGGCATCCTGTACCAGATCTGTACCAAGTAACTTAGCCTCACCAGGCTCAAACCACCCGATAGGAGAACGACAATGTCGACCATATAAAGCCTCATACGGGACTCTCTCTATGCTGGACTAATAGCTGTTGTTGTATGCAAACTCTACTAAAGGCAAGAACTGATCCCACTGCCCTCCAAAGTCAATCACACATGCTCTAAGCATATCCTCTAAAATCTAAAATGTCCGCTCCGATTGCCCGTCGGTTTGAGGATGGAATGCTGTGCTAAGCTCTACACAGGTCCCCAAGTCACTCTGAACGGCTTCCAGAAATGGAAGGTGAATTGAGGGCCTCTGTCTGATATGATGGACACTGGCACACCATGCAATCGGACTATCTCCCAAATATAAATCTGAGCATACCTCTCCACTGTATAAGTAGTTGCCACTGGAATGAAATGGGCCGACTTGGTCAACCTATCCACAATGACCCATACTGAATCAACCTTCCGCAAAGTCCGCAGCAACCCAACTACGAAATCCATGGTGATGCGCTCCCACTTCCACTCAGGAATAGGCATATGCTGAAACAGGCCACCCAGCCTCTGGTGCTCATGCTTGACCTGCTGACAATTCAAACATCTAGCTACATACTCCACGATGTCCTTCTTCATTCTCCGCCACCAAAAATGCTGCCTCAAGTCACAATACATCTTCGTGGCGTCCGGATGAATGGAATACCTCGAACTGTGAGCCTCTTCTAGAATCCTCTTCCTGAGACTATCAACAACAGGAACACATAGACGGCCCTAAAGCCGCAACACACCATCCTCGCCAATAGAAACCTCCTTGGCACCTCCCTGAAGTACCGTCTCTTTGAGAACCGCCAAATGTGGATCATCAAACTGTCGGGCCTTAATCTCCCCCAATAACGAGGACTGAGCAACCACACATGCTAGAACTCGACTGGACTCTGAAATGTCCAACCTCACAATCCTGTTAGCTAAGGACTGGATGTCTAGAGCTAGGGGCCTCTCCTCTGCTGGAATGAATGCCAAGCTACCCATGCTCTCCGCCTTTCTACTCAAGGCATCCGCTACCACATTCGCCTTGCCCGAATGATAAAGAATGGTAATGTCATAATCCTTTAGAAACTCAAGCCACCTGCGCTGTCTCAAATTGAGGTACCTCTGCTTGAACAAATGCTGTAAGCTGCGGTGATCGGTGTAAACCTCACATGACACCCCATACAAATAATGTCTCCATATCTTAAGAGCATGAATAATCGCTGCCAACTCTAGGTCGTGCATGGGGTAATTCTTCTCATGAACCTTTAGCTGACATGAAGCATATGCAATAACTCGTCCCTCTTGCATCAATACGTATCCCAAGCCAACGCGTGAAGTGTCACAATATACCGTATACATCCCTGATTCAGATGGAAATACAAGAACTGGTGCCGTAGTCAAAGCCGTCTTGAGCTTATGGAAGCTCTCCTCACAATCATCGGACTAACGGAATGGGGCACCCTTCTGGGTCAATCTGGTCAAAGGTGATGCAATGGATGAAAAACCCTACATAAATCGCCGATAATAACCTGCTAATACCAGGAAACTCCTAATCTCGGTCACTGAAGTAGGACGTGGCCAACTCTGAACTGCCTCAATCTTCTTGGGATCCACCTTAATACCCTCTCCTGACACAACATGCCCCGAGAATGCCACTGACTCAAGCCAAAACTCACACTTGGAGAACTTAGCATATAACTTCTGTTCTCGCAAGGTCTGAAGCACTACCCTCAAATGCTGCTCGTGCTCCCCCAGGCTATGTGAGTATATCAAGATGTCGTCAATAAAGACGATAACAAAGGAATCAATATAAGGCCTGAATAACCGGTTCATCAGATCCATAAATGTTGCTGGTGCATTGGTCAAGCCAAAGGACATCACCAGAAACTTATAGTGGCCATATCTAGTCCTGAATGCAATCTTCGAAACATCCGAGTCCCGAATCTTCAGCTGATGATACCCTGACCTCAGGTCAATCTTAAAGAACACTCTAGCTCCCCATAATTGGTCGAACAAATCATCAATACGAGGCAACGAGTACTTGTTATTGATGGTGACCTTGTTCAACCGGCGGTAATCAATGCACATCCGCATGGTCCCATCCTTCTTATTCACAAATAGCACTGGTGCATCCCAAGGTGATACACTGGGCCTGACAAACCCCTTTGCTAACAACTCCTCTAACTGCTCCTTCAGCTCCTTCAACTCCTTAGGAGCCATACGGTATGATGGAATAGATATAGGCTGAGTGCTTGGAGACAAATCAATACAAAAATCAATATCACGATCCAGAGGCTTGCCAGGAAGATTAGAAGGAAAATCATCGGCAAACTCCTGGACTACTGGCACTGAATCAATCGTCGGAGACTCTGCGGTGACGTCTCGAACATACGCTAGATAGGCCAAACACCCCTTCTCGAGCATGTGTCGAGTCTTTAGGAAAGAAATAACCTTACTAGGCATATCAACTGTGGAGCCCTTCCACTCCAATATCGGCGATCATGGTATCACTAGTGAAACAGTCTTGGCATGACAATCAAGGACGGCGTGATATAGAGATAACCAATCCATGCCCAGGATGACCTCAAAATCAATCATATCAAGCAACAGAAGATCTGCTCTAATCTCAAAACCATAGAAAGTGACCACACAGGACTAGTAGATCCAATCCACAACCACATAATCACCTACAGGAGTAGACACATGAACATGAGTGCCCAAAGGATCAGGAGAAATAACCAGGAAACGAGCAAACCGAGGTGACACATATGAGTAGGTAGACCCTGGATCAAACAATACCGAAGCATCTCTACCACTGACGGAAATAAATACCTGTGATGACGGTATCTGAGGCTAATGTATCTGACCTAGCCAGAAGAGCATAGAATCTAGCTGGAGCGCCGGTTGTCTAGCCTCCACTGGACTGGGGAGTAGCTGGCTGACCTCTCCCTGTCTGGCCTTCACCTCTAGGACGACCTCTACCCATTTGCCCTCCACCTCTAGGTGGCTGGGCAGCTGGTGCTAGAGTCTGGGGCTGCTGACCCTGCTGTACTGCCTTACCCCGAAGCCTGGGGCAAGTCCTCTTCAGGTGACCCGAATCTACACACTCGTAGCATGCTCTAGGCACCATAGCCTGCTGACCTAAAGTCTGAGTCTGCTGACCTGAATACCCACTAGAAAGACCCTAGATAGCTGGTGAATGATAGGAACTCTCTGGGATGGCACTGAAAGGAGCACTAGAAGGATCCTGATACCCAGAATACCCATCAGAGGAACCCTGAGTAGCTGGTAAGAACCCTCCGGCATCACACTGAAATAAGGCCTCAATGGGGCACCTCGGGGAGGGGGTGGTGGTGCTGAGGCCTGCTGGGCTGGCCCCTCTCGAAGTGGCCCCTACCCCTAGCTGGGGTACCTCTGAACTCTCATGAAAATCTATCCCTCTTATCCTACTGCATCTGCTCTCTACCCCTCAGACGATAACCCTCAATCTTGCGTGCAATCTCAACCACTAGCTGGTACCCTGTACCCATCTCTACCTCTCGAGCTATACCATATCGGATGGTGGGATGTAATCCCGCAACAAACCTCCGCACTCTCTTTGCTTCTGTGGGTAGTATCATAAGTGCATGGCGAGACAACTTAGATAACCTTGCCTCATAGTCGATCACTAACATCTGACTCTGCTCTAGGTGCTAAAACTGATACCGCACCTCTTCCCTCTCAGAGGGTGGAATGTATCGATCAAGTAATAACTGAGTGAACTAACCCCAAGTGAGGGGAGGAGAACCTGCTGGCCTGCCAAGTACATAGGACTGCCACCATCTATGTGCCCTGCCCTCGAGCTGAAAAGTAGTGAAGTCAACTCCATGCGACTCCAATATCCTCATGTTGTGCAACCTGTCCCTGCACCTGTCTATGAAGTCCTGAGCATCCTCATGACGCTCACCCTCGAAGACTGGAGGGTGAAGCCCGGTCCATCTGTCCAATAACTTCTGTAGATCACCATCCACAACTGGTCTGGGCTGGGGTGCTACTGCAGCAACTAGCTGAGCCCCATCTGCGGGTAGTACACTCGGAGTCTGATACACTACAACTGCGTGACCTGGAGCCTAAGCAGTAGGGGTCTGGGCTCCCCCTCCTGCCTGTGAAGTAGTTGGGTCTATTGGAAATAAATCAGCCCGAGTCATAGTGTCCATGAACGGTAGCATGCAGCCCATGACCTCCTGAAATCCCGGTGCTGTCATGAAATCCACCGGGGTAGGCTCAGCTACGGGCACCTCGCCCTGCTCCTCAATAATAGGATCCTACACAAGATCTACTGGTGGTGCAACTGGAACGGCTCTGGGTCGTCCTCTTCCCCTACCACGGGCCGGTGCCCTCCCCCGGCCTCTACCTCAGCCTCTAGCAATGGGGGGGACAACTCCTCCCTCCTGAGTCCGGAACGTCAGCGGTACGAGTCCTCACAATCTGTGAGAGAATAGAAGAGGGAAATTTAGTACACTAAGCAATGCACGACAGGAAATGATTAAATAGTAGTCTTTCCTAATACCCTATAGCCTCTCGAAGATAAATTCAGACGTCTCCGTACCGATCAACAATACTCTATCAGGTTTGCCCATAACTCGTGAGACCTACGTGAACTTAGTGCTCTCATACCATGTTGTCATGATCCATTTCCACAATAGGACATGAGGGCGCCTAACACCGTTATCAGGCAAGCCATTGCGGAAACATCACTAAAATTCTTATGTTTCTTCTAATTAGAAAAAAGTGGAATAAACACTTAACTTGGAATTTAAACTAGAAGAGCGAAATACTATAAGTAATATAATTACACAACCCCAAAATAATCGTCTACCAAAGTGTGTGCCATAACCTGGCGTCACAAGCTACGGGCAACTAGTAGAATATACATCCAAAAGAATATCATACTATCCTACTGTCTGAATCCAAATAGATAGAAAATAGAAATACAAAAGAAAGACTTCTTCGGTTGCGGGTCGACATGGAGGGAAAGCAGCTCACCGTAGAAGTCCCAAGTCCGCTCACGGATGCGCACCGGAATGATAACCAGATCCACATGCCTCAGAACCTGTACATTTAAGTACAGAAGTGTAGTATGAGTACATAAACAATATGTACCCAGTAAGTATCCCGTCTAATCTCGAAGAAGTAGAGATGAGAGGTAGACTCGATACTTACTAAGGTCGTGTAAAATGAGGTGAATTAATAACAAGCAGAAATAACTCAGTTCATAGGAATTAGCAAGTGTAAAGCAACATTTCTTTCTTTAGATTGTCATCATGAGTGTCCGTATCTATGTATATATGTAAGCAAATATGAAGTCTAACCCACAATAGAATGTCACATAAGTCACGCGCATATAATTACCGAGGAACGTACGACCCGATCCAACATAGAGATAGTAAATTGTGCACTGCCGAGGGTCGAATGGCTCGAACCATAGATGCATCTATTACCCCGCTCGCGAATCACCCGTGCGACGCTGTCAAACAGAAATAAGCTCATAGACAAGCAACCACAACAATCAATATGCATATGGGAGTGGTCGTACATAGAAATGCCAATTATTATCTTTAAAAGAACCAAATGGGCTAAAAGGTCATTTTTTCCAATCTCATTCTTCTTAGTCACAAGAGTTCATATGAATCCAAGATAATCAAACGGTACTAGAACATCACGTAAAGCATGCTTATGGGTCCTAAACGACCCAGACTTAGCATAATAGTTGCTTCGCACAGACTCTCGTCACCTAGTACGTACGTAGCCCCCGAATAAAATGACAAATAATTCAATTGTTATACCTATGGGGACAATTCCCTCTTACAAGATTAGAAAGGAGACTCACCTCGCTCCGAAGCGTACTTCCAATATCAAGAACAAGCCCAAACCCTCAATTCGTAGCCGAACGAGCACAAACTAGTTAAATAAAGTAAGAACTAGTCAATAAAGGCTTACAAGGTCGAATTCTAACTATTTAAGTAATTTCCCAACCTTTCCCACAAGTTTTCTAAATTTCGACTCCGGGCCCACGTGCCTGGATTCTGAGATTTTTCCAAGGAAGTTGTTCTTTACAACCTAAGGATCAATAATATATGACTTCTAGTTCATTCCATAATAAATTTCATGCTTAAATCTTAGTTTTATTAAAACCCTAGGTCTAGCTCTAACCCTTTGATGTTATCCAATTTTTAGTGTTTAATCTACTTAATATACATGTATTTAAACTAATAATGAGTGAAAAAAACTTACCTTGAAATGCTAAGTTGAAACCTTCTCTCAAGAGCCCCCAAATCGCCCCAAGGTTGAGTGTAAACTGATAAAATGGTGTTTGAGTTCGAATTAAATGAAGGCTACTGCCCAGCGATTTCCGCTTCTGAGGTTAGGGGACTGCATCTGCGGTCCCGCACCTGCGAAATGTGAGACGCATCTACGGAACTGGGCAAAAGGGGCTGGACCGTTTCTGCGATCTAGGGGTCGCTTAAGCGGAACCGCTTCTGCGGTCTCTGGGCCACTTCTGCGATTTCCCTTGGCCTGGCCCCTTTCCGCTTCTGCGATGGACAGACCGCATCTGCGGTCCAAGAACCACAGATGCGGTTATGACAGAAGCAACAACTTTAAGTTGCTTTCTTAAATTTCCTACTTCGCTCAAACCTTGCTCGTTTGACGCTCGGGGCTCCCGAGCCCCGCCCGAATATACCGGCAAGTCTGAAGTCACGAGGTGGACCTACTCGAACCCTCGGAACGCTCAAAACAATGCTAAATCTAGGAATCACCCCCTAAAACCAAATGAATCGAACTATTGAACTTCAAGTTCTTAATTCTCCTCTAACGGGTCAAAACGCCCTTAAACTACTCGGATTGGCACCAAATTTTACGGGCAAGTCTTAAACAATATTACGGACCTGTAACAAGCTTTGGAACCAAAATCCGAGCCCGATACTTAGGGAATCAATGATTACTTAGTTTCTTTAATTCCTTTAAACTTTAATTTAATAATTTCACAGAAAAATTCATTACTCGGGTTAGGGACCTCGGAATTCGATTTCGGACATATGCCCAGGTCCCGTTTTTTCCCACGGACCCTCTGAAATTGTCAAATCACGAATCCGGATCCGTTTTCCCAAAAAATTGACCGAAGTCAAACTTGATCTTTTAAGAAGTGTGAGCACGTGATTTTTACCCTAAGCAAATTATTCCAAAAATGTCAAATAAAATAACTGGGACAATTTTAAGAATTGTGTTGCATTTTTGTGTTAGTTGGTCACATAATAAATCATATTAAAAAATACAAAAATATGCATATAAATTAAGATTTTTAGTTTTTACATTTTAGTATTAATGCATTTAAAAAAAAAATGGAAGAAAAATCGGAAAAATAGTTCATTTTAGCTTTTTAGTGTTTTAATTGAAAATTACTACAAAAAGGTTATTAAATAAATTTTAGAGTTTAATTAGTATAATTGTTAAGTTTAATTTCAATTTTATAAAATCAAAAAAATACAAAAAATATACATATATACACATATATACACAAAGAGTTGGGCCAAAAACACACCCAAAACACCCCTAAAGTACCCAGCCCAAAACAATTATAGCCTACCCGTCTGGTCTCTATATGTAGGAAAATCAAACGACGTCGTTCAGTCGTAGGAAATCTAGACCGTTGAATTTTGATCAAACGGTCAGACTATACAAGCCAGTTTACTTACCAAACGACGACGTTTTGAATCGTTAAATCTGGACCGTTCATTTGTTTGATCCAACGGGCAGGATTGAACCGTCACCCAATCAAACGACGTCGTCCCATTTTATAATATCAGATCATGCAATAGACCAGTGAACGACGTCGTGTGAGGTTCCAGGATTTGATCTCGACCGTCTATACGCATAAATCTAACGGTCCCTAAACTATCAACACTTATACATAAAATTGTCTGAAGATGAATCAAACATCAGAGACAATACTTCGTCTTCCTCGTATCTCTATAGGTCACCGGACTAGTTCGTCGCCGGTAGACGCCACCACCCCCTTTGCTTCCCAAAATAACACCCTAGAAAGCCCTGAATCCCCTTTCTTCATTCTCATAAACCTTTTCCTTCGAATTAATCACCAGGCCTTCGAATATCCCTTTTTGTGTCGCCGGAACCCTACTCCGGCGAACACAAGTTATGCCAAATGAACCCATCTTTACACCATAGAACCACCTTGACCCCCTCTACACTTATCTGGTAGTCCCTTGGCTCGAATGTAGCCAGAACTACTCGTATATAATTTTTAAAGAATCTCTGGCCTTAAGACCATCTTCCAATTTCTATGATTCCTGACCAAAACATACCCAATCACGTGTATTCCCATGAAAACACGTGACTGGGTATGTTTCGTGTCAAGAATCTCGAAAGTTTCTCCCAAATCAGTTGGCCGGAATTGTCTCGTTACATCAGTAAGTCCTTCTCCTATTTTTCTTTCTTTAGATGTTATTATGATTTGGAATACTTCTTGATAATAATTTGCATGCAATTTTAACTCAGGTTTTAATGTTTCTGATTAAGGCGTTTGATTTTGTTTTGGTAGTCCCTTTTCATTCTGATTTTTATTTTTTCTGTTTATTGATCGCTTGACAATAGTTGGACAGTTAGTCAATAGTTTAGTTAGGTTTATTCTCACATAATGATTTGGAAATTGTTGAAATTGATCCCAGTTAGGGTTACTGTTAACTGTAATGCTTAGGGTTGTATTGGCTATAGCTGATAGTTAGTTTCAGAGAAAAATAGGGAGTAACAGGCTCAATTTAGACAAAAGTCGAAGGGGATTGGGATCAGTTAACCATTGGTCTGTAATTTTCAGACTAGTAGAAGGGTAATTTAGGCATAGAAAAATGGTAGTTTTATTAGCAATAGTAATTTTAAAGTAGGAAAGGGGTAGTATAGGAATTGTAATGGGTATAGGACCTTCTAGAATAGACTTTAGTATAGTTTTCAGCAAAGAAGATGAACTTACTTGAGTAACAAGTTAGAAATAGGGGGACTAAACTGAAAATTAAAAAGGACTAAAAAGAAAAAACCAAAATTTGATTCACCCCTCTCTTGTTGCCTATAAATTGGCATTCTCATGCCTTGTTGAAGGGGTCTAGAGCTTCAGCCCCACAAAATTTCCATTTCAATTTCTAGATTTGAGATTGAAATTCAGTTATTCAAAAGAATTAAAAGAAAATAAAAAATCTTCAGAAAACAATCCAAAAAATGCTGTTCTATTCAATTTCTTAGGATAATTTCAAGTTTTAATGGGTGATGTGCATTTCATAGCTCGATTTTTGGGAATTGAAGTTCAGAAGTGTCTCTAGCTGGTTTTCAAGTGAATTTTGGGGTTCTTCTTTTGGCTGGCAGCCATAAAATTTTCCACTGAAATACTGTTTCATTAAAAAGAAGAACGGAAAAATTTTAAAGGGAATTGTTATATTAGCATTGGGTTCTTATGCTTCAAAGGGCTGTTTGTTCTTGTGTCTTCTCTGGTTGTGTTTGGGGTTCCAGTCGTGCCAGGGCTTTTAATTGCTGATTGTTGTTGTTTACTGCCAGTTGCTGACCCATTTTTCCTTCTTCTTTTATATTTCCAACTCCAGGTACATAACTGAACCCTGCTGTAGTTTCAAGCTTGATATGTGAAGTAAAATCATCTTCCTATTAATCCTGTTAAACTTCTGATGTAATTTTAAATTAGTGTATGTTGAGTTCTATTTGATATTGGAAACTGTTGTAGATCTGGGACTGATGCTATATTGTAATTTGAAATGGCTAGCTTCTATTTTGGATCATGTTAGTAATTAGTATAAAGTTGAATCTCCAATTTTGTTCCATCTTGTGATAGCTCCTGTCAAGCTTGAATTAAGACATGACTTGGTATATATTTCCATTCCTTCCCTGTTTTGGATATATTGCCATTTTTATGAGTTAGGATGTTCATTACGTTTGTTAAAAAATGTATCAAATATTCATGGTTTGATCTCTTCTTTTGTTTGTTAAATGAAATTGGGATGTAGTTAAAACAATTACAGAAGTTATAGAGGTTATATATCAGTTCGTGAACATGAAAATAGATTATTTCGTACTGCGATATAGAAATTGCCTTTTAAAGATTATAGTTTTTATAACGGGGACATGATGAAGTGAAATGATCATAAGCCAAGTACTATTTGAAACCCAGAAGGAAACAAAGGCATCCTAACTTCCTTTTTCACATACATGTAGCTAATGTCCTTTTCGTATAACTGTTATACATTTTCCAAATGAATTTTGCAACTTTAGACCTCCATATAACCCATGGCCCTCGTATAATTAATTAAAAATACTTAGAGATTCGGGACAAGCCATTTAGCAAATTTCATGGCCTTCCCAAAAGATAACAATACGGTAGCCTCTTTAGGCGCGTTTTTTAACTAAATCACCTTCTTACAATGGGGTGTGCATTGATTGCAACCCAAATCCAAATCTCGGCGAAATCAAAATGTGTTAATAATCACGTGTACCCTGGTGGTGACGTGGTTAAAAATGCGTTTTCACGACGTCGTAATTCTTAAATCAACCAATAATAACTGAAAATGGCCTAAAATTTGGAGATGAGCCTCGCTGAACCCAGAATAATTGCGGGGCCCTCGATAATTGATTATTAAAAATAGTTAGAATTTGGAGGGGCTATTTTAGCAAATTTCAATGGCCTTTCCCAAACATCATCACGCTAGAACCGTTAAGCACGATTTAATTACTTCCTTAAACTCGGGTGTGCATTGATTGCAACCCAAATCCAAATCTCGGCGAAATCAAAATGTGTTAATAATCACGTGTACCCTGGTGGTGACGTGGTTAAAAACGCGTTTTCATGACGTCGTAATTCTTAAATAAACCAATAATAATTAAAAATGGCCTAAAATTTGGAGATGAGCCTCGCTGAACCAAGAATAATTGCGGGGCCCTCGATAATTGATTATTAAAAATAGTTAGAATTTGGAGGGGCTATTTTAGCAAATTTCAATGGCCTTTTCCCAAATATCATCACGCTAGAACCGTTAGGCGCGATTTTAATTAAAATTACTTCCTTAAATTCGGGTGTGCATTGATTGCAACCCAAATCCAAATCTCGACAAAGCCGAAGTGCGTTAACGAAAACGGGTGCCTTGATGGCAACGGGGTCGAAAACGTACTTTCACAATGTCGCAAGTCTTTTCAAATAAATAATAATTAAAAAGTTTATAAATAAAAGCACATAAATAGGCATGTAATAAAATCAGATAAAATCAAAAATACAACAGTTAAAGCGACCGTGCTAGAACCACGGAATTCGGGAATGCCTAACACCTTCTCCCGGATTAATAGAATTCCTTACCTAGGATTTCTAGTTCGCAGACTGTAACAGAGTCAAACTTTCCTCGGTTCGGGATTAATTCGGTGACTTGAGACACCATTATATTCTCAAGTGGCGACTCTGAAAATTTAAATAACTAATCCCGTTCCGACCGTCCTTTAATTGGAAAAACTCTTTTTATTATACCCTTCACGGGGTGTAGTAAGCGGTAAAAAAAGAGGTGTGACAAGAAGATCTTAAAGAAGCAAATGGACATATTTTAACTCAAAACTCTTCCGACTCCCGAACCAATCGCCCCCGCAAGTCATAAATTAGCTAAAGCAAGTACGAAATGCTTTATTTAGGGGAACGAGGTTCTAAAAGGAAAAATGACCGGTGGGGTCGTTACATGATGAGTGACCATCCAAGTTGTTCCTCGTATTTCAACTCAATTATGTTATTATTGTGAGAGAACGAGGGATGGCAACTTTTTGTACTAATAAATGGCCAAAGGTGCATGATTTTAAGTGTATTTTTATATCATTTGTCATGTGAGATGCAGGAGATTATATGATATTTGAAGTGAATTATATTCATTACATATTTCTTATTTGTAGGAGTGAGCTTGAATGATAGTGGAGCAAAAAGTTATCAAATTATTACAAAAAGGAGAAAAATGAAAGGATTGGGAGCTTGTCTGGCATGAAAACGGACGCGAAAAAGGAGAAAAGTGAAGGCACAAAACAGCAAAGTGAAGCAAAGGCACGAATCGCTTCGCGAAGTAGAAGAATTTAAAAAGTTGAATCCGTGTCCATGGGCGGGTGACGCCAATGCAGACACGGATTTTAGCTTCTCCCATTCGAAGTTAGATTAAAAAGTTCTGCCTCTCATTAACCCTAAATGATATAAATACATCAAAGAACGACTTTTTAAAGGTTAGACAATATTTTTGAAGGCAAGAACAAGCAAGGAGCAAGGCAGGAGATTAGGAAACGAGTTTTTATCTTTCTTCTTCCTTTTTCTATTATTAGTGATGAATTTTTATATTGTAGTTGTGCAAACAATTATGAGTAGCTAAACTCTTTATCCTAGGGTTTGATGGAACCTCTTGGAGGATGTATTTTTGTTGGTTTAATATAAGTTCGCCATTGGATTTTTTCTAGTTGTTCAACTATGCAATTATTGTGGTTGATTGAAGGGCCCTCAATGGTCTATGCATATTTAGTGTGTATTATTTGGAAAAGGGTATATATTTAGGTAGTTGTCGAAAAATATCACTTCTAACGTATATGAGGGAGGATCAATATGGAGGGTTTAAAGGTGGGATTAGGAATAACAAAACCTTGGTGTGAACTTAGTGAGCGATGAACTAATGCCAACTAGGTAGTTCAGAAAAATACATCTAGTAAATTATTGTAGTTGCTCGTATGAGAATTACACACCTAAAGTTCTCACAATCGGTAGAGAATATCTAGGCAAATTTATAGAAGATATAGCGGGGAGGATTCCGATAAGAGAAAAAATCGTTGTGAGCACGTGATTTTTGTCCTATAGGAATTACTCCCATAAAATTCAAAAAAATAATTTTCCCCATTTTTTAGGATTTTGTGCTAATTATTTGCATTTCTGTGCATTTTTTTTAAAAAAAAATTAATAAAAAATGCCAAAAATATCATGCATTGTATTTTGATTTTATTTTTACAATTTTAAGGTTAATTAGCGAATTAGTTGCTTTATCAAAGTTGAAAATCACAAAAATTGATTTACTTTTGTATTTTTAGCCTTTTAGTTTTAAATTAGTATTTTTCTCTTTAATTTAGGATTAATTAATTTTCATAAATATTTTAGTAGATGGTTAGTTTTATTATTAAAATAAATTATTTTAGGAGTTTAATTTAGGTTTGAATTAATTAAAATTCGAAAAAAGAAAAAAAGAGAGAATTAGAGTTAAAAGGGCTGGTGTTGGACCAAATATCCAAAGCCCAATCCCTTTTCTCCCCAAATCAATCCGCCCAGCCTAACTCTTCTACCCGGTCCAGCTTCCCCCTAATTAAACAAGCGACACCGTTTTTGTCCCCCCCATCTCAACCGTTGGATAAATAAAATCCAACAGACCGGAAATGGGTACCCAATCCATATAAGAGTGTCCGAACCGGTCACCCCTCCCCATCAATTTTATCTCTCAGCCTCTAATCTACTAAACCCTAATCGAATCTAGCCGCCCCAAATCCCCAAACCTTCACCGGTCGGCGACACGACCTAATCGACCCCAATCTCGTATCACACAATCACCACCCACCCTTGTTTCTTAATCCACCACCATATTTCCCAAAATCCCCGTCAAATGCTCTCAAAGCTAGATCTAACAAAAAAACAGAAAGATCGAGCTTGTTTCTTTTTTAGCCGTTCGTTGGTTTTACAAGGCTCGTGGTGGCTCGAGATCCATGCTAGTCGATTATTCTTGGCAAGAACAACCGATTAGCATTCATTTCTGGTCATCCCGGAGTTATTCGAACCCCTTTTGGTCGGTTAGTACTTGTCAAAGCTTTCTTCCACATTTGTTTAGGTAATAATCAATACCCCTTTCTATTTTCCTTAATTTTCGTGCTTTAGCATATCTAGGTTTTGATTTTCTGCTTTGCATGATTCCAGTGTTAAATTGTTCTGTTAATTTCATTTTTTAATTAAGCTTGTTTGAATCGCCATTTCAGTAGCTTAACAATTAGTTCAAGTGCATTTGTTGATGAATTATTGTCTTTCGAGTGTTTCTTTTAAAAGTACACTTTTCATTTAAATTCAGAGATTGTTGCTTAAATTTTTGATTGAATTCATTCCTTTATTGTTTGAGATTCATTTTGGGTTGTACACAAGCCCATGGGTTGGGTTTGATTTTTGGGTTAATTTTACTCAAGAGTGATTTTCTGAATGTAAATACAGGGATGTCAAGGATTATTTTGGTTATTTTGAGGATGGGAATCTTTACTAATTGTCTGGGAAGATTCTAGGAAAGAGCAAAATGGATGGATTAAACAAACAAGTTTAAATTCAGGGTCTAAAATAAAAAAAAAATTGGGGAATGGGTAGTAGTGAAGGTTTAAGATCAAGTCTGCTGACCTAAAAATCTAGCTATAAAAGGCTCGTAGTCCTTCATTTTCTAGGGAGAGATTAGAACACCTAAAAAATAGGAAACGACTAAAAACTTTTCTGAAGAAAACTACTATAGTTTGGAGCTTGGGTTTTCTTCCTAGGGCTGAAAAGGGTTTAGATTTGGTTCCTTCTTGGTATTCTCTTATTTTTCCAAGCTGAAATATGGTTGGCCATCAAAGCTGTTGGTTGATTATCACTGTTCCACTGTTGCTTTCAACATATATCGCATCTCCTCCTTTTTTCCAGAAACTAACTTATACATTGGGTTGATTTTGCTGTAAACAGGTACCCCTTGAATCTTGAATGGCAAGTGGAGCTTAAATGTGTTATATGTTGAAGATGTATTGATGTTGAAATCAATGAAGTGATTTTTATTTGGACTTTAATTTTTCATGTTCTTTTAAGTCATTCAGCTTTCTCTTTACTTCTGCCCCTTTAGTTTTTTCCTTATGTGTAATGAAATCTGTTGTGATAATCACTGATCAGGGGAGTTATTCAATGTCCAGTATTTTAGTAGTTCATACTTCATGTATTAGATATGTGTGAAATGTTCAGGTTTTAGGTTAGTATAATGTTCTAATTGTAATTTACTAGGACTGTGTTAAACTATTGCTTGTGGGTTGCTATATTGGTTCAAGTGACTGATCACTTCCAGCATGTTGCCTTTAATTTTGTAGATATCAATGCGTTATGTGGAGTTGGGAATAGATATGAATAAATCCATGTTAGTAGGTCATATGTGTTAGAGTTAGGAGTTTTATTACGTTATGACAGTGATAAAAATAAATTATGTTCAAGCTATTGTGATTTCTGACTAAGGAGCATTCTAAATGTTGCATCTTTAACATAGTAATATCGTTTAATTTACGGATATGCTGTTTAATTGTGAAAAAATGATTTGGGATATCATAGGGTAATAAGGTTGTTAGGTTTCGAATGGGGCCTAACATTGGCCCAAATCGGACAGCCCAGTCTCAAGCTAGGACCCTTCAGTGTTAGCTTAATTATTTTGCTTACCCTGTAAATTCTCGTTTAATGCCTTACCCGATTTCAAGATGTTCATATGATCAATTTTGCTTCAAGTGTTGATAGTAAGCCTTACAGCTGGGTCTTGTGGTTGGCCCAGTTATGTCCAAATGGCTTTTACTTGATTCCGTTTTGGTCTTGGGCCTCTTCTTGAGCCCAATTCCCCTTTTGGGATTCCCGGTTGTTTCTGGGCTTAATGCAAACCTGGAATTTGCCCCAAGCAGATAATTTTAAATATAATGCCTCATGAGGTTTGTTTAGAGTAACTTTAGATAGGATTTAGTTTAGATAAAATCCAAGCATCTTTATATGGCCTAGTTAGGTATAATTTCTCAAAGAAAGAATAGATTGAGGCGTGTCATTTTAATGGAGTCGCTCATGACCCTCACAAATATTGTAATTTAGATATTAAAAAAGTACTTCATAGTTTGCTTTAGGCGCGCTAATTATATAACTATCATAGCTATTACTAAAATCTGGGTGTATATTTTATTTGACCCGGTTCTAATTTCTAACAAGGTTAAATAGAACGTTTTGTGAAGCATGGGAGCATTTCATGTAGCGTGGCTTACGATGTATTTTAAATAACCTTGAATTAATTCTTTAAATAAATAAAAGTGGTGGTAAAGTTAAAAATGCATAATTAATCAGATAATAGGCTAATATTAACAGTTTAGGCGATTGTGCTCGAACTACGGAACCCGGAAATGCCTAACACCTTCTCCCGGGTTAACAAAATTCCTTACTCGGTTTTCTGTGTTTTGCGGACTGCAAAACAGAGTTAAAATTTTCTCGATTCAGGATTCTAAATCGGTGACTTGGGATACCATAAATTTTCTCAAGTAGCGACTTTGAATATTAAATAAAATAATCTCGTTTTCATTGTCATTTAAATTAGAAAAAAACTCTCGTATATCTCTTCCGGGGTAGTAAAAAGGAGGTGTGATAGCTCTGGCGACTCTGCTGGGGATCGAACCCAGAATCTCTGGTTCAGGGTTCAAGATCTTAGAATAATTGTTATAATTGGCTTATTTATTATCTAATTTTATTTATATGTTTGGGCCTAATGTTCTAAATGTTGCTTTTTACCACTTTTATATTGTTGAACTGTATATAAATTGTTACGAAACCCTCATCTCTGAGTCTTCTAAATCATTTGGGAAGGGTGCACTTCATGTAACTTCTCTTCTGTTAGGGTCATATCCCAATTTTAGAATGAGGTTCGGAAAAGTTGCAAAGTCAGTGAAGCTTCTGTATTCCCGGTACGCTGCCCCCCTTTCACTCGAGCTGTCCGCTCGGGTACGCCAGGTCTAGAATAAATAAACACAAGTTTTCAAATCTAGTACTCCCTCCGTTTCAATTTATGTGAACCTATTTCCTTTTTAGTCCGTGCCAAAAAGAATGACCCCTTTCCTTATTTGGAAACAATTTACTTTCATGCAATGATTTATAGCCACACAAAATAAAGGTGTCTCATTTTACACCACAAGATCAAAAGTCTTCTATCTTTTCTTAAACTCCGTGCCCAGTCAAATGAGTTCACATAAATTAAAACGGAGGGAATATAACATAACCTCATACCGGATCCCTAGTAGGAACGATTGTTCGCATCACATGCATTTGATTTTGGGGACTCAACACAGGGGTTGGGTCCGTCTAGGACAGGTGTACCCAAAATCAAAAGACCATCCTGATGCATTTTTGCTTGCTACTTGCACATTTGTTTGACTCGGATATCATATTGACCGGCTTCTACAATAGGGGAGAAAAATTGAGAAAAATCAAATTGAGGTGAGATAGAGAGAGGACATTACCTGCCTGTGAAAAACCCGGTGTCCAAAATATCTCGAAACTCTACCGAAATTTTTGGAAAAAAAGAGGTATTTCAAATTTTTATGTTTTCTGTTACGTCAAAATTGACCGAACTATGCAAGTTTGATTCTCACCGGATCTGGGATACGTAGGCAACCCTCATCGGGTCCAACTCCATTTTTGCAAAAAATAAAATAACCAAAAATATATGAAGTGTCGTTATTTTGTCATAAATAAATTAGGTAGTGCCATTCTTGTCCAAAATAGCCAAAATGCCTCAAAAGGCGTCGGAAGGCTTTTTTTCAAGAATAGCCACCTAAGGTCCTCTTTCAATTTTTTTGATTAATTAGCAAGCACAACCCTAAAATCTTCTTTCCTGAGGTGCTGAAGGGTTGTATTTGCAAAAGTATTTTGTTTTAAATTGCAACTTTCAAAATTGGTATTTTTTTCTCTTGAGTCAAAATAAAAATGGTCTTTTAACCAATCATTGTAATAAAATGTACTAGATGAGAACGATTGAAAATGAACCTTTCACAGTCCTTGAGGAAATCCCGTTAGGACTCCACATATGGTGGAATGATTTACGAGAAGTCAGCAGAGATACTGTGATAAAAGCTTTGGGCGGTCTTGTTGGTCTTCTGAAGATTAAGCCTAGGACGGATATAATTGAGGCTTTGATAACTTTTTTGGGACCCAACACATAATGTATTCCATTTTTCCGATTTTTAGCTGTTACAACCCATATCCACACGCGTTAGTTCATGCCATATGTTAGTTAACACAAATCCAATAAGTAATTATCC
>MU683003.1:38642-50526 GCA_026770625.1 Nicotiana glauca | reverse complement strand
TATTTACACAAACCAAAAAATTGCATAGTTATGATCACATTGAAAGCCAAGGTGTAATCATCTGTTAGAGGCGTAGTGAGTGGCATGTCCCTCCAGGATTGGGTATAGGGTTCCATTTCAAGCATGTAGCCTCTTCTTTAACCAACTCGTTTACCATTATATTAGGAACCTTCGCAATCTTGTCAGTTAAATTATAAAATATGTATGATTTTCTAGCCATGTGAAGCTATGATTAGAAAATCATGTACATTTTCCAATTTTAACTAATAAGATTGCGAAGGCACCAAATATAGTGGTGAACTAGTTGTCTAAAGAAGCAGCAACATTCTTAAAATGGATGCAATTGAAGGTAACCCCTATATCTAATCCTGGAAGGGACATGCCACTTACTGCGCCACTAACAAACGAAGAGAAAGATTTGGTTCAACATTTTCTTCAGCAATCTCATGCAAGAAAGCTCATTGGTTGCACGATCTCTCCATAACAACTTGGTGACTCATTGATTCAATTTGGATGGATGAAATATAGAGAGATATTGTGGTGTCGTTGAAAGATTTGGCTTTTGATAAAGACCATGTGTTTGGGATGATTCTTTTTGGGACATTTTGCAGGTCATAGGTTTGGACAATTTATGAAACATTAAAAAAAGAAGCTGAATTGTGATATGCAAAATGGAGGAGATATGCAGAAAGAAAATAGAGAATGCAATTGTGAGGTGAAAATAAAGGAACAAAGAAGGGTTTTTATAATTGCTCTATGGGGAAGATGCCAGAGTTGGAAAGAATCCCAAAACTATGAAATATGGAAAACTTATAAATAGCTTTCTATATTATTTTACAATTAGATTTCAGAAATTAAAATTACCTCTAATCTAACTTAAAAATCTACCAAAACATAAATTAAAGTTTGATTGCATGGCTAAATTATTTTTTTTCTTTATTTGTGCGGTCAAAAATGTATAAACTTTAAAGTTATTTCCTTATCTGCATGTACACACATTTGTTAGCAAACTTGTCTCCTACTTAATTTCCAGCTAGACTATAATGCTAATATTGCTAGGTTAAATTTTCTGACTCAGTAATGTGATCGTCTGACTGATTTGTAATGGTTGAACTATATAATATTCACGCTCATGTCACGTCGAGATTCTGCAGGAATAAAATAGCAAATATCGATTTTATTTATCTTAATCAATTAGTTGACATGTTGGTTAACCATATTCTGAAATATGAAGAAAAAAACCATCATATTAACTAACCAAACTCTGTCTTACATAAAATTATATTGCCAGAGAACGATTGACCTCTGGATTTGAATCATTGCTTATATACCCGATATTGACCATAATTAACAAGAGCATTTTGTAGTCATGTTTCTTATATTTATTTTGTTATCATTTTTTATAATGACCCAACTGGTAGTTTTGCTTTTTAGAATTTTGTTCCCCTAAATAAGACTTTTCGTACTTGCTTTAACTGATTTATGACTTGGGGGAATAGTTGGTTCGAGATTTGGAAGAGTTTGGGTTGAAATCGGAACACTTGATTCCTTAAGGTTGGCTTGAAAGTCCAAGTTTGACTTCGGCCAACGTTTTGAGTAAAAGACCTCGGAATCTAGATTTGAAGATCCTAATAGGTTTGTATGAAGATTTCGGACTTGGGCGTACGTCCGTATCGGGTTTTCGATGACCCGAGAGCATTTTGGTGCCTAATAGTGAAAGTTGATTCCTTAAGGATTTTGAAGTTCTTAAATATTTGGTATGGAGCGGATTTTTGTGTTATCGAGGTCCGAACCTCATTTAAGACTGGAACGCAAAATTTGGTATCAATCCGAGTGGTATACGTATGTTTCGTTGTGTTGGAAGTAATTTAAAGAATTTGAAGTTCATAAGTTTGATTCAATTGGTTTTAGGGGGTGATTCTTAGAATTAGCATTATTTCGGGCATTCCAAAGGTTTAAGTGAGTTCACTCTGTAATTTCAAACTTGTCGGTATGTTCGGGCAAGGCCCGAGGGCCCCGAGCTCAATCGGACGAGACTCGAGTGAATTTTAAAAAATTGGAAAGGAGATGAAGCTCCAGCTATCTGTCATAACCGCACCTGCGGTTGGTCAGCTGCAGGTGCGAGACCGCTAGTGCGGTCAACCCATCGCAGAAGAGGCCAAGGGGAAGGAGCCCAGGAACCACAGATGCGGCTCCTTCTCCGCTGAAGCGGCTATGCAGGAGCGGCCAAAAGAGCGCAGAAGCGGTCCAAGCCCACCCGACCCAATTCTGTAGATGTGGCCCCCTCTCGCAGAAGCAAGACCGCATATGTGGTTTCCTAACCGCAGGTGCGAAAATTGCTGAAGTCAATACGTTCATTTAATATGGGAATGTGTCATTTTTTGACTCAATTCCACCTTTGTTTGGGCGATTTGGGAGCTTCCAAAGACACGTATTCCACCTAGCATCTTGAGGTAAGTTCATCCTACTTATTTTTAGTTTAATACGTGAGTTTTGGGTAGATTAACACACAAAAATTAAGGAAAAAATTATGGGATTAGAGCAAAACTTAGGGTTTTGATGAAAATTAAATTTAACCACGAAATTTGTTATGGAATGAAGTAGAAATCATATAATATTGATCTTTAGGTGATAAAGAACAACTTTCTTTGAAATTTTTTGGAATCCAAGCACGTGAGCCCGGGGTCAAAATTTAGGAAACTTGTGTTTAAGGTTGGAAAATTACTTTAGTAGTTAAAATGCAAACTCTTGAGCTTGTATTGACTAGTTCCGACCTCGTTTAATTAGTTTTGGATCGTTCGGCTCCAAATTTAGGGTTTGAGCACGTTCTTGATATTGGGAGTATGCTTTGGAGCGAGGTGAGTCTCCTTTCTAACCTTGTAAGAGGAAATTATCCCCATAGGTGAGTTAATTAATCACGTGTTGCTAATTGTGGGGGCTATGTACGCATGAGGTGATAATAGTCCGTGTGTAGCTACTACTATGTTAATTGTCCGAGTAGTTTAGGACTCGTATCATGCTATATTTGCAAATGTCTATATCGTTTTATGTTAATGAGATCACTTACGACTTGTTAGGGGTTGGAAATATATGTATATGAACGCATGCACTTACTTGGTAACCTGTATGAATTTATTTGACTGTGATTGCGCCTTATGTGACTTCTTGATGATAATTGATATTTGTGGATCAGGTCGATCGCCTCGGTAGAAATAGATGTATCTATGGTTCGTGTCATTTGAACCTCAGGCAGTGCACATTTCCTTTTATGTTGGACTAGGCCGTACGACCTCGACATAATGTGCGCATGACATCTATGTGAAATCTTATTCATGACTTACTATGATAAATACCTTGAATTGAAATTATATAATACATGACTGAAACTGATATATTGATCTCTATAGACTCTGATCTTGTTATTATGCCTACGTTACCCATGCTTAGTGAAACCTTACATAATTATTCATATTGACCTTAGTAAGTATCATGTCGATCCTTTGTCACTACTTCTTCGAGGTTAGACTAGATACTTACTGGGTACGTGTTGTTTATGTACTCATACTATGATTCTGTACTTAATTGTACAAGATCTGAAGTAGGTACATCTGGCTATCAGTCTGGTGCGCATTCTTGATAGAGCCTCGAGATTCCACGATAAGCTGCTCCCTTCCAATGTCGTTCAACAGCGTGATGTAGTCTCTCTGCACTTTTGGCCGTCTATTCTAGTTCAGATAGTATGATAGATTTATTATTTGTGTATTCTACTAGATGCCTATATACTTGTGACACCAGGTCTTGGCACACACATTGGTAGACTATTCTTTTGGTTTGTATAGTTATTATAGTACGTTACTAATTATCACTTATTTTTTATTCTAATGAACAAATTATCGAAACTGTTTTGGCAAAATAAAATGAGAATTTACTAATATATAGAGTTGGCTTGCCTGACAACGGGATTGGGCGCCATCATGAAATGTAATGAAATTGGGTCGTGACATTTTCTTTGCATATAGTGTAGTCCTTCTATGACTTTGTAAGTACGTACTAGTCTTGTGTTTGTTTTCAAGTCGGTGGGCTTTGCATTTAGAAGATAATTGAGACCATTTTAGCTCATGGATTATAAATTTGCAAGTCAATTCAGTCAATACAACATGCTTATTAGTTAAGTGCAGAAAAAAAAGGAGTTACTTTTCCACCGGTTTATATGTAGTAGTAAAAGTATCCAAATAAAGAAAAAAGCGAAATACATAACCGATCACTTTAATTCGTCCTCAACGATCACACAAACACCTCAGCTGACCCAATTATCAATTAGACACTTCTTCTTGACTGAAGTGCGACATCATATATCCCTCACGCTGATATGGCAAAGTATGTGTTTTATATTCACATCTGAACACGTGAAACCCTCAAACTTAAGTTTTGTTTTTTTTGAATTTTAAACTTATTTTATTTGATTCATGACCCCGGTTCACTCTCCGTGAACCATCGTGACGCCATCTAGTCTCTACGACTAGGTAAGCCAAAATTTCGGAAGAAAAACCAAATTTTTGCGGAAATAAAACAATTTAAAGCAGAAATAAAGTAATAACCAGCATTTAGAAGTGCTGCTCGACATACACAGTATTTAACTATCAAAACCAATACATATATCCAAGACCCGAATCCTCATGAATCACAAGCTAAGGATACTACATAGCTCTAACTCCAGAATGTCTAACAACGAATAGAAATACAGAAGGGCTAATACTACAAAGCAAGAATAGAAAGGGACTCATCGGTCTGCGGACGCGGCAGATATACCTCGAAGTCTCTACAGAAGCGTCTTGCCTCAAGCATGATAAGACTGAGTGAAAGTACCTGGTTCTGCACATAGAAAACATGCGTAGAAAGGATATGAGTACACCACAACGGTACTCAATAAGTGCCAAGCCTAACCTTAGTTGGGTAGTAACGATGAAGGTCAGGGCCCTACTGAGATTAAATAATATATAAGGGTTAACAGTGTGGAATAAAACAGTACAAATAAGTGCAACAGTAAGAAATAACATAGAACTAGAAGAATAACAAAAACCAGAACAGAGACAAATAAATCACAGGAAAGAAATACAGCTCAACATAGAGATAACAATCGGGGCATCTTCCAGGATACCATCCTATAGTCCCAATTACAACTATGCAGTGGATCTCCTGGGATCCAATCCCGTAGTCCAACTATTAGTGCATGGGGATCTATCAAAATCCCGATCCATAGCCCCAGATTTAAATACTCAATACTGGGGGAATCTACCGGGTGCATACCTGTAGTTCCATATAACTGTGCAGGAGGATCTACCGAAATCCTATATCTATAGTCCCAAATAAACAAACAAGGGGGATCTACCAGAATCCCACATCTGTAGTCCCAAATAAACAAACAGGGGGGACCTACCGGAATCCCACATCCGTAATCACAATATAAACACACAGCAGCAACACGAACAATAGTCATAAATTGTCAACTTCATATCAAGGCAAAATAGGTATTTCTAACCTAGCCTGTTGCACATAATTCAAATAAGGCAATCTGAGCAAATAGGCAATTAAATCATTTAGACACACTTTCCTAAGCTAACAACAAGCTCAAATTTCAAGTAGTAATGACAAAAAGAAAAGGAAACACAATTTTAATTACTTAATGAAAATGGATTTTTAGCTATTAGCACAAGTACGCGCTCGTCACCTCACGTACGAGGAATTTCAAATATCATAATACCAAATCCTAAGGGGAAGTCCCCCACACAAGGTTAGACAAGCCACTTACCTCGAATCAACTCAAAATCAACCTGAAACCATGCCTTTGCCATGCGTTCTCGACCCTAAATGGCCAAAATCTTTTCACTTCAATTGCATATTGTAAATAACACTTCAAGTAACTGATTTTACAATTAAATTCCAAGCTAATACACGAATTAGGTAAACTGACCAAAACGTCCTTTAGGCTCACGTCTCGAAACTCGATAAAAATTACATCAACGGAATCCTTATCTTCCCAAAAGTCCATACATACCAAGAACACTGAAATCAGAGTCCAAATGACCCCTCAAATTCTTATTTTAAAGTCTCTTAAACTCAAGCCTTAATTCTTCTATTTTAGGCCTAGATTCCATGATTTACCTCCAAGTGATTCCCCTTTAATCCCTCTTTGATCTACTTCAAAAAGCTCCAAAAAATGACAAAAAATGGAAGAAATAAACCCCACATTTGCGGACAAGATGGCCTTTTAAACCTTCTACCCAGGCCTAAATTCCTTCATCGCGATCGTGGACATCCTTCGCGATCGCGAAGCACAAATTATCAGCTCCCAAAATTAACCCTATGTAAACACATAAAATCCCACGCGAATGTGATGCTCAGGCATCTTACCTTATGTGATCACGGACTGGCTACCGCATTCGCAAAGAACAAACTCCAACCCAACAGCTAAACTACAAAATCTGCAACTCTTCCAGGCATGAAAGGGTCTGATCAACCCTCTAAAACTCACCCGAGGTCCCCGGGACATCAACCAAAGGCACCAACATATCCCAAACCCTTATTCAAACTTGTACCAATGTTCAAAACACCTCAAACAACATCAAATTGACCAAAACACAACGGATTTAAGCCTAAGTTTCCAAAAATACTAAAAACACTCTTTCGATCAAAAAGTTTATCAAACCTCGGCCGAATAGCCTGAAATTTTGCACATACGTCACATTCAACACTATGGAGCTACTTCAACTTCTAGAATTCCATTCCGACCCTTGGATCAAAATCTCACTATCTAACTGGAAACTTCAAAAATTCCACTTTCGGCATTTCAAGCCTAAATTAGCTACGGATCTCCAAAACACAATCCGAACATGCCCCTAAGCCCGAAATCATCCAACGGAGCTAACAGAGCCATCCAATTTCCGTTACGAGGCCATCTTTACACTGTTCCGACTACAGTCAACTTTCCAACACTTAAGCTCTTATTTAGGAACTAAGTGTCCCAAAACTCACCTAAACTTAAAACCAAACATCCCGATAAATCAAAATAGCAGAAATAAACACACGGAAAGTAGTTAATAGGGGATCAGGGCATAAATTCTAAAAATGACCTGTTGGATTGTTACATCCTCCCATACTTAAACATTTTTTCTTCCTCGAACGAGCATAGAGCCATACCTGAAGTAGTGAAAAGATGAGGGTAACGACTGCGCATATCCTGCTTGGGCTCCCAGGTCGCCTCCTCGACCTGCTAACCCTGCCACTGAACCTTCACTCATGCAATGTTCTTTGACCTCAGCTTCCTAACCTGCCTGTCCAATATTGCCACTTGCTCTTCAGCATAAGATAAATCCTTGTCCAACTGGACTGAACTAAAATCAAACATGTGCAATGGATCACCATGATACCTCCGGAGCATCGAGACATAAAATACCGGATGAACCCTTGCCAAGCTGGGAGGTAAGGCAAGCTCGTAAACAACCTCCCTAACACGCCTCAAAATGTCAAAAGGGACAATGAACCTCGGACTCAGATTTTCTTTCTTCCCAAATCTCTTAACGCCCTTCATAGGCGAAACCCAAAGCAGAACCCGCTCTCCAACCATGTCGGAAACATCACGAACCCTCCGGTCCGCGTAGTTCTTCTGTCTGGACTAGGCTGTACGGAGTCTATCCTGAATCACTTTAACCTTCTCCAAGGCATCCTGTACCAAGTTCGTGCCCAATAATCTAGCCTCACCCGACTCGAACCAATCCACCTGTGATCTACACCTCCTGCAATATAGAGCCTGATATGGTGCCATCTGAATGTTGAACTAATAGATGTTGTTGTAGGAAAACTCCGCCAAGGGCAAGAATTGATACCAAGAACCTCCAAACTCAATCACACGCGCGCGGAGCATATCCTCTAGAATCCAAATAGTGCGCTCAGACTATTTGACTGTCTGAGGGTGAAATGCTGTGCTCAACTCCACCTGAGTACCCAACTCATGTTGTACGGCTCTCCAGAACCGCGATGTGCACTGAGTACCTCTGTCTGAAATTATGGAAACTGGAATACCATGCCAACAGACAATCTCCAGGATATAAATCTTCCCCAACCACTCTGAAGAATAGGTAGATCACATAGGGATGAAATGTGCGGACTTGGTCAGCCGATCCACAATAACCCAAATGGCATCGAACTTTCTCAAAGTCTGTGGGAGCCCAGATACGAAGTCCATGGTTATCCGCCCCCACTTCCACTCTGGAATCTCTATCTGCTGAAGCAATCCACCCGGTCTCTGGTGCTCATACTTCACTTACTAACAATGAAGGCACCGAGCTACAAACCCAACTGTATCTTTCTTCATCCTCCTCCAACAGTAGTGCTACCTTAAATCCTGATACATCTTCGCGGCACCCGGATGAATAGAATACCGCAAACTATGGGCCTCCTCTAGGATCAATTCCCGAAGCCCATCGACTTGGGTACACAAACTCGACCCTGCATCTTCAATACTCCATCATCACCAATAGTCACATCTCGAGCATCGCCATCCAACACCTTGTCCTTGAGGACAAGGAAATGAGGGTCATCAAACTGACGCTCCCAGATATGATCGAACAAGGAAGACTAAGAGACCACGCAAGCTAGAACTCGACTGGGCTCCAAAAGGTCCAACCTCACAAGCTGGTTTGCTAAGGCCTGAACATCCATCGCTATGGGCATCTCTATTGCTGGTAAGTAAAGCCAAACTCTCTGCCGGACGAATCAAAGTATCGGCTACCTCATTGGCCTTGCTCGGGTGATACAAAATAATGATATTAAAATCCTTCAGCAGCTCTAGCCAACTCCTCTAATGCAAATTAAGATCCTTCTACTTGAACAGATGCTGCAAACTCCAGTGATCAGTATATATATCACAAGGCACACCGTATAAATAATGGCGCCAGATTTTCAAGGCGTGAATAATGGCGGCTAACTCAAGATCATGAACAAGATAATTTTTCTCATGTATTTTCAACTATCTGGACGCGTAGGCAATCACCCTACCATCCGACATCAATACCGCCCCAAGGACAACTCTCGAGGCATTACAATAGACAATATAAGACCCCGAACTAGTAGACAATATCAAAATTAGGGCTGAATCAACTGTAGGGGTATCAATACCGACATCTCTCACATAATCTAGATATGTGTTGCATCCTTTCTCAACCATACGTTGAGCCTTACGGAATGAAATAACTCTACTGGAAGTATCATCTAAAGTACCCCCTCCACTCTACTCGTGGTACACCTAGCCTAGCCAGCATCACGGTTTTGGCGTGAGAATCAAGAATAGCATACTGGAGTGACAACCAGTCCATGCCCAAAATAACATCAAAGTCTACCATGCTGAGCAATAACAAATCGGCTCTGGTCTCAAAACCACTAAAAGAAATCAAACACGACCGATAAATGCGGTCCACAACAAGAGAATCTCTAACAGGAGTAGAAACATAAATAGGAGAACTCAAAGAATCCCGAGACACACCCAAATGCGGGGCAAAATAAGAAAATACATAAGAATAGGTGGGGCCTAGATCGAATAGAACCAATTCATATTTATGACGGATAAGGATAATACCTGTGATGACAGAATCGGAGGCGACAACCTTGGTACAGGCAGGAATGGTAGTAACTCGTGCTGAAATCATAGCCTGGAAACTCTGTGGAGCACGCAGTGGCTGAGAAGTCTGTGAAGGTGAACCCCTCCCTAGTCTAGGGCAATACCTCACCACGTGGCGTGTGTCACCATACTCAAAACAACCTCGCGCCTGACGTGGCAGTGGAAACTGCGTGGTACGGGTACTCTGAGACCCCTAAACACCTGAAACACTGTGTGAAGTCTGAGATGCATACTGAGCTGGCTGACCCACAAAACCTCTACCATGCCAACCTGAAGGTGGGGCACGGGCACCAGAAAAATGGCCTGACTCTCAAGACCTCTTGGCCTCACACTACTCTCTATCCCTAGCATGCGTATCCTCAATCTTCCTAGCAATGCTCACCACCTGTCGATAATGAATATCCATCTCTAACTCGCGAGCCATGCTAGACCTAATTTTGGGAATAAGACCCTGAATAAACCGGCGAACCCTCTCGCAAACAGTAGAAACCAAGGCTGGTGTATGTCTAGCCAAGCTGATGAAACAAATAGCATACTCCGAGACAGTCATAGTACCCTGGAGCAAATACTCAAACTCTACGCGCCATGTGTCCCTGAGGCTCTAAGGAACATACTCTCTCAGGAACATATCTGAAAACTGAGTCAAAATTAGGGAAGTTGCCTCATCTAGACTGTCTAACTCATAAGCATGCCACCACTGATAGGCAGCTCCTCAAAGCTAGAAGGTAGTGAAGGAAACCTTGCTCGATCCTGATATGCTCATAGTACAGAGGATACGGTAACACTCCTCAAGAAATCCAAGGGTATCCTCCGAGGCTAGTCCGCTAAAGGTTGGAGACTGTTACTTCTTGAACCTCTCAAGCCTCTTCTGCTCCTCCTCTGAAGCTATTGCCCTCTTCTCGAGCTGAGCTGGGGCTACCACCTGTATAGGAATAGCCTTTAGGACCTGATCAATATGCACTCGCTGCTCGGCAGTGCGGGAGGTGGGAGTCTGTGCTCCTCCCCCGGCCTGGGATGTAGCTGCAGTAAGGGGTAGCAACCCTACCTGAGCTAGAGTGGTATATATAGTCATAAACAGTGCTAAGGTCTCCTAGATTGCTAGAGTAGAAGTGGCAGATGCATCAGGTGTCTAGACTCTAGTTGGTACTGCTGGGGGTACCTCGGTGGCAGCTCACACGGGTGCTCTGGCTGTACGACGAGCGCGTCCTCAATCTCTATCCCTGCCCCAGCCTATGACGGCTCCAGTAAGGGCATAGGTGCCTGGTCATCTCGAGTAGCACGTGTACCCACCATCCATGAGAGAATGGAAGATAGAAGTTTCGAATTGTGATATCAAAATCTCACATGACAAGGAAATCAAATGAAGTGGAATTTATCTAACAGTTACATAGCCTCTTGTAGATAAGTACATACGTCTCCATACTGATCAGCGAGACTCTAATAAACCGGCTTGTGATTCATGACTCCTATGAATCTAGCGCTCTGATACTAACTTATCACAACCCCGGTTCATCCTTCGTGAACCATCGTGACAACACCTAGTCTGTACGACTAGGTAAGCCTAAATTTCGAAAGAAAAATCAATTTTTTGCGGAAATAAAATAATGTAAAGCAGAAATAAAGTAATAACCAGCGTTTAAAAGTGCTGCTCGGCATACACAGTATTTAACTCTCAAAACTAATACATATATCCAAGACCCGGAAACCTACGAATCACAAGCTAAGGATACTACATAGCTCTAACTCCAAAATTTCTAACAATGAATAGAAATACAGAAGGGCTAATACTAAAAAGCAAGAATAGAAAGGGACTCCGCGGTCTGCGGACGCGACAGATATACCTCGAAGTCTCTACAGAAGCCTCGTGCCTCAAGAATGATAAGACTGAGTGAAAGTACCTGGTTCTACACATAAAAAAAAATATGGGAAGAAAGGGCATGAGTACACCACAGCGGTACTCAGTAAGTTCCAAGCCTAACCTCGGTTGGGTAGTGACGAGGAAGGTCAGGGACCTACCAAGATTAAATAAGATATAAGGGTTAACAGTGTAAATAAGTGCAACAGTAAGAAATAACATAGAACTGGAAGAACACCAACAACTAGAATAGAGACAAATAAATCACGGGAAAGAAATATAGCTCAACACAGGATAACAACCGGGGCATCTTCCAGGATACCGTCATGTAGTCCCAATTACAACTATCTAGTGGA
>MU683003.1:23623-35225 GCA_026770625.1 Nicotiana glauca | reverse complement strand
CCCCACCCCGTAATAGCTCTACGAGATCGTGAGACCCCCTACATGATCGCGAAGAGTTAAAACTCCGCAACAGCTGAACTCCAAAAGCTGCAACTCTCCAAGGCATGAAATAGTCCGATCAACCCTATGAAACTCACTCGAGGACCCGGGACATCAATCAAAGGCACCAACATAACCCAAAAACTTATTCAAACTTGTACCAACCTTCAAAACACCTCAAACCACATCAATTCGACCAAAACACATCGGATTCAAGCCTAAGTTTCCAAAAACTCGAAAAAATATGCTTTCGATAAAAAAGTCTATCAAACCTCGTCTGAATGAACTCAAATTTTCCACATACGTCACATTCAACACTATGGAGCTACTCCAACTTCCGAAATTCTATTTCGATCCTCGAATCAAAATCTCACTATCGAACCGGAAACTTCAAATATTCCACTTTCGGCATTTCAAGCCTAAATTAGCTACGGATCTCCAAAACACAATCCGAACATGCCCCTAAGACCGAAATCACACTATGAAGCTAACGGAACAATCGAATATCCGTTCTGAGGCCATCTTCACACTGTTTAGACTATGGTCGGCTTTCTAACACTTGAGTTCTCATTTAGGGATTAAGTATTGCAAAATTCACCGAAATTTAAAACCGAACATCCCGGCAAATCAAAATAGTAGAAATAAATATGAGAAAAGTAGTTAATAGGGGATTGGGGCATAAATTCTAAAAATAACCGGCCGGGTCATTATAATTTGGACACACCATAATTTTTATGTGGGTCCCACATATTTTTAATTTTCCAAAATTAATTTCACTTTCTTTTAAAAATAATTCATCTCCACCGCCAAAAGCTTTCCTAACCTAAATGTAGCAACATTTCTTCTCCACCTTCCGCCATAATATAACAATATCACTGACCACCCATAAAAACTCAATCCCATTTCCGGCGATTTTCACCCGTGACCTTCCCCCATTAATCTTCCCCCTCTCTTTCAATCTCGAAATATAATCGATAGCAGCAACCATGCCATAACAATATCATTTACACCCATAAAATTTCAATCTCATTTTGGCAATTTTTAACTATGGTTAGAGCTGCCAGGTTTTAACAGAATTTGTTTGCCGAAAAAATAGATGCAATGGTGGTTGATTTTAGTGTTCTATTTCAGGTGTTAAGGTGGTCAGTTGGCTAAAAATGAAAATATAAAAAAAAATAAAGAGATGTGTGCTCTAAATGCTATGGCCTTTTTCCCATAAGACAGATATTGCGGTGCTATTTTTTTTTGGGTCTTGCTCCATTTTCTCAGTGAAAAAGAAGACCTCAAATGATTTCCTTATTTGGTCTTTTTATATGTGGGTGTGTGTGTCATCCAATTTCTTGGAAGGTGCTAGGAAATCCGTCACGACCCAAGTTCTTCCACCGTGAACTATCGTGACGGTACCTAGTCTCTACCACTAGGTAAGCCTAATGATTTACGGGAAAAGGAAATAAAGATACGAAACTAGCAATTTATGGGTAATATAATAGAGAAAGTTTAAAATTCCTCTCGGCATGTACAATAATAGCACTCTCGACAGACAATAACACTCCCATGACCCGAAATCTCATGAATCACAAACTAGAGGAAATACATAGTGTTCTGACTCCAGAAGTCTAAACAAAGTAATTACAGAAAATCTATAGCTAAAGAGAGAATAGAGAGGGACTTATCGGTCTGCAGACGCAGCGGATATACCTCGAAGTCTCTGAAAATCGCCTCGCCTCAATGATGGTATGGGTGAGCATAAGAGCCTGGATCTGCACACGAAAAACGCATGCAGGAGAGGGCATGAGTATACCACAACGGTACCTAGGAAGTGCCAAGCCTAACCTCGATCAAGTAGTAATGAGGAAGGTCAGGGTCCTACTGGCTATATATATAAAGCAAGGTAAAACAGTATGAAGTACGACAGTATAATTAAAAATACCAACAGTCGATAGAGTAAAATCACAAATAGAATATACTTAGTACACAAAGACAGCAACAGGGGATCTCTCACGATATCGTCCTATAGTCCCAAACGTAAATGTGCAGAGGATCTCCCAGGATATCGTCCTGTAGACTGAATCATTAATATGCAGGGGAGTCTCCCGAAATACCAATTCGTAGTCCCAAAGTAAATATCCAGTATAGGGGAAATCACCCGGGTGCCGTCCCGTAGTCCCAAATATAAACGTGCAGGGGGATCTCCTGGAATACCGATTTGTAGTCCCACAGTAAACATGCAAAGGAATCTCCCGGGATATCGCCCCGTAGTCCCAAAGTAAACATACAACAGTGTCAAGAAGAATCTATAGTTCTATTCAAGAATAAACAGTAATTCTACTCTAAACATTCTGCACAGAATGCAAGACAATTAGATCACATAAGCATGGTTTCATTAAACTAAACAAGAGGCTTCAAGTACAAGTATTTGCTCAATTACAACAAAATATAGATATTTACTTAATAAAAATGGGTTTTTTTAACAATTAGCACGTGTACACACTTGTCACCTCACGTACACGACACACATATCCTAAGGGGAGTTTTCTCTACACAAGGTTAGATAAGCCACTTACCTCGAACCAACTCAAAATCAACCTGAAACCACACTCTTGCCACGAGTATCCAACTCTGAGTGGCCTAAATCTAATCAATTAAATTTCATAATGTAAATATAACAACAAACAATCAATTTAGCTAAAGCAATCGAAGCTAAGGTAAGAAAATAGAAAAAGGTCCAAAAATTCTCCCCGGGCCCACATCTCGAAATCAAGAAAAAAATTGTGGATTATGAACACCCATTCATCCATAAGTATAACCATACAAAAATCATTCAAATCCAATATCAAAATCTTGATCAAAATCTCAAAATTAGGCTTAAGAACTTTTCTCAAATTTTCCACAATTCTTCACCCTAAATTTGAATTAGATGATGAAATCAAGCGTAGATTAGTGGGATATAATCATAGAGGAGTTTGGAATCATTGCCCAAGGACTTCCACTGAAAATCTCTTGAAATTTTTCCTTCTACAAGCTCCCAATTTAATTTTGAGATATGAACTCAAAACCCTCGATTTGAGCTTTAAATTCTGCCCATATAGGACCTTAATCGCGATCGCGAAGAAAACTTTGCTGGCCTCCTGATTTGTACTACGCGAACGCATGGCTCCCTATGCAAACGCGAAGCCTACACTGCTCAGACCTATGCGATCGCGGTTGACCTCACGTGATCGCGAAGAGAAAATCTCCACTCCAATGTAGCCTCACTCCTTCTTCGCAAATGCGACATAGCCCACACATTCACGATTCACCCTTATACCACTACTACGCGTTCGCATATCATTTCCCACAACATGATGAACAAAATTACCTCTGCCACAGCTAAACATACGCGATCGCAAGAATCCTCGCGCGACCGCGATGAAGGATTGTCTGCAGCAGAAATATCAACAAATCTTCTAACTTCTTTAGTCCAAAAATGATCCGTTTAGTATCCGAAACACACCTGAGGCCCCCGGGATCTCAACCAAACATATCAACCAAATCAAATCAAACAATGCTAATACTACGAATTACCCCCCAATCCAAGCCTAATGAACTAGAAATCTTAAGAATTCTACAAACGATACCGAAACTAACTAAACAATGTCCAATTGACCCCAAATTTTGCACACTGTCACATTCAGCATTACAGAGCTATTCCAACTTTCACACTCGGATTCAGATCCCGATATCGAAATTTCACTATCGATTCGTAAACTTCAAAAAGTCAACTTTCAGCATTTCAATCCTAAATAAGCTACAGACCTCCAAAACATAATCCGAGCATGCCCCTAAGCCAGAAATAACCCAATGGAGCTAATAAAATCATTGGAATTCCATTGCGAGGCCGTCTTTACACTGCTCCGACTACAGTCTAATTTTTAAATCTTAAGCTCTCATTTAGGGACTAAGTATCCCAAAATACTCCAAAACTCTAAACAAACCCTCCCGGCAACTCACAATAGCAGAAATAAACATAGGAAAAGTAGTTAATAGGGGATCGAGGCATTAATTCTTAAAATAACCGGCCAGATCGTTAAAACATCAGTGTGAGATGTTATTTTATGGGGAGAGGGGGAGAGGGAGAGTTTGAAGGAAGAAGATGAAGAGGGTTTCTTTTTGTGCTAATTAAAGACTTTTATATAAAACATAGTACTTAATAGTCATTATTATATGAGATTTTCCTAGGCCATATAGTGCCTATTCCATCTCTATCAAAAACAGAAATAGAAAAAGCGAGAGGATAATAATACAACATTAATTTATCAAAAGAGTCCAAGTTGCATCTATTCTTGGTTAATTATACGCCACTCTATTAACTTCCCTGAATGCATGTTTCAAAAGTGGCATTCTCGCCTCAGTCAATAGGAACCTTCAATTATCAACAATATTTTGATAAAGACAATTATCACTTGTTAGCATGTTGATGAGTTCCTGATAATCCCTTTCGATGATTAAAGGAGTTAGTCTTTTTTTGATGGCTAGTTTTAACCCATTTAGGAGAGACATGGTTTCCATGTGGATGTTTGTGGTATGAGCAAAACCCATATTAAAATCTAGTATCCAATTTTTATTGCTATCCCTAAATATTCCTCCTATTCCACCCCTGCCTAGAATTTCCAGGCATGAGCCATAGATATTTAATTTGAAAAACTCCTCGTTAGGGTTCCCATTCGATGTCTATATTCTTCTTTGGTATATTAGTAGGTCCCCTTTTGCCCATAAAAATGAATTCCTCAGCACTACTTATAACATGGCTGATGTTAGGATATGAGTTGTTTCCTTGAAACATCCTTCCATTTCTGGTGTTCCAGCTATACCAAAGAAGTAAAGGTAGAAAAACTAGCCAACTGATGTATTGATTAAGCATATTTTTTATTTTAGTTGATATTTCAGCCGGTTGAAGATCGTGAGCTCATTGTCCAGCCTTTGTGGATATCTATGCTTTATGTAGCATTGCTCCCATAGTATCTTTGAATAAGTGCATCTGAACAGGATATGCTCGGTGTCCTCTTTTTTCAACCACAAATATTGCACGTGTCAATAGGGCAGATGTTGTGTTATGACAAAAGAGTGGCAGTTTGGAGTCTTTTTAGGACAAGAAGCCATATGAAATATTTCAATTTGTTAAGGGAAATACATTTCCAAATTCAAGCGTAATCTATGTTGTTGTCCATATTAGTGTTGTCTTGATTTGAAATAACAGCGTAGCTAGCCTTGATGGAGAAAGATTTATGGCCAGGAGAATTCCAAGTGATTTTATCTGTACTTGGTTGGAATTTCTTAATATAGGTACTATGAATTTTTTGATTTTTTTTTGGGAGTTCAAAAGATAATTTTGAGGGACTGAAGTGGGCATTCTCTATAATGGATTTTACATTCATGTTTAATACTTCTTTATTTAGTTGCCCCTGGATAAATTGTGTGAGGGTGCCCCTTGGCTAATCCATTAGCTATCCCAAGGGTTAATATTTGCGCCATTTCCTATGCGCCATTTGGTACCTTTCTCGCAAACCTTAAGACCTTTACAGTTATTTCTTCATATATGGGAGGTAGATGAACTAGGTTTATTCCTGGTACTCATAATAACTCTACTACAATACTTATTGCGCAACACTTGAGTCCATAGGGCCTCCTTATTGCTATAGTATCTCCATGCCATGCTAGCATTGAAAACATCATTCTTCCACTAGGTTTTATATAGGCCTAAGCTCCCCTTCCTTTTAGGCTTGGTGACCTTATTCCAATTTAGCAGATGACATTTACTTTTATCCTTTATACTGTCCCATAAGAATTTCTGTTGGATAGAATCGATCTTATTTAGAAAGGCTTTAGGAAGGCTAAAAATTTGCATAGGATGATTGGGGATGACTGTGAGGGAGGCTTTAATGAGAGTGGTTCTTCCTGCTAAGTTTGGAATGTGAGTTTTCCAGCCCTTAAGCTTGTTGTTTAGCCGGTCTATAATATATTGAAAATCGTTTTTGTAGAATCTTGAATTTGGCATAGGGAACCCTAGGTATTTTCCTAAGCTAGTCAAAATTTTAATGTTAGGACAATTGCTAAACAAAGCTTGTTTATTAGACGTTGTTCTTTTGAGAAGATTACTCTGGATTTGTTAAAATTGAGAGATTGGCCAGAAAAGGTGCAGAAACTTATATAGAGTATCCATAAGGGAATCACAACTTTTCAAATTAGCATCCATCATAAGAATGAGGTCGTCAGCAAAGAATAAATGAGACAGATGGGGTCCATTTTTTTATAAGACTATTGGGTCTACCTCATGGTTAATAAGTCTAAATATTGGGAGACAAGGGGTCTCCTTTCCAATTGCCCCTAGTTGGTTTAAAAAAATTAGTTTTTGATCCATTAATGAGAATAGAGATAGAGGTAGAAAATATACAGGACATTATGAGATCAATCAAGTCCTTAGGATAATTTAGAGATATTAGAGAGAATCAACAAAGGATCATTCTAACTTGTCAAAAAGCTTTTTCTAAATCAACATTTAACATGATTTTCCCCTTTTCTCTTTTAGTATTGTTAAAAAAATTCGAAACTTTATAAACTATTGTGGCATTATCTGAAGCCCTTCTTCCTTTTATGAAGCTGCTTTGGGTTGGGTGGATGATTTTATTAAGAAGAGGCTTGATTATATTAAAACTAATTTTAGTAACAACTTTATAGGCAGTATTACAAAGGCTAATAGGCCTAAATTTCTTCAAGGATTCTGCATTTTGGTTTTTTGAAATTAAACATATGAAGGTACTATTCTTATATTTAATTATTTTTTTGTTTTCTTAAAGGAATATTTGCAGAAGCTAATTAGGAGGTTATTTTATTTCTCCACAAAATCTTTGGTAGAAGAAGGGATGATGCCCATCAGGGCATGGTTGGATGGGCATGGTTCTATTAGAGGTTTAAAGGAAAATAAGGCTTCCTTAATTTTACTTTTTGAGGGTTCTCTGATGAGAAGTTCATGATCATGAAGGCTAAGAGTAGCATGCGCGAGCATATATCGATTATTTTTATAGAAAATAGTGTGCTACGTGGTATATAGGTTTTTGTAAAAATCCATGATGATGGAGTTTAATTCCTTGTGATTGTGAAACCAATTTCCTACATTATCCCTGAGACTAAAAATCCTATTCTACCTCCTTCTTTGCATGGTTGTAAGATGGAATTTTTTTTTATTAGGATCCCCTTCTCGTATCCATTGAATTCTTGATTTTATTTTTCAAAATTGTTCCTCGGGTTTGAGTATTTTTTGGTATTCATCATTAAGCTCACCTTCAAGGTTAGAGAGGGAGGTCCCTGTAGCGTAATTAGGGAATTTTTGAATACCATCTAACCTAGCAAGGGTTTTGTTCTTTTTTTAAAGATACTTCCAATTGTATCCTTGTTCCAGGTGAAGGCCTTATTGTGAAGTTGTCAATATCAGATGTTATATCTAATTGGTTGATCTAAGATTCGTGCATGAGACCCTTAAAGGTTGGGTGTGATAGCCATATAGTTTCTAGTGTGAAAATGTTTTTGTTTCTACTAGGTCTTTTCATGAATTCTAGTTGGATGGAGAAATGATCCGAGTGAGTTCTTGTTACGCATTTTACACAAGCTTCTTGAAAAATATTGATTCAATCTCCGTTAGCTACAGTAAGCCCTCAAACTTCTTTTTCTTTCTTTTATTAAGGTATACCCGGGACCTTCAAAACCTAAATCTAGTAGTTTTTAGTGGTTGATACATTCGATAAACCTAGATATTCTATTGTTACTGACAGTAAGCCCTCAAACTTCTTGCTAGCCCTACTAACTTTATTAAAATATCCAGAACTAGCCAAGGCCCTTTAAAATTGTTAGCATTATTTTTTAAATTATTCCATAGAATTAATCTTTCTTCTAGTAAATTACTAGCGTAGATAATTGAACAAAGCCAAACTTTTGGAAGATTTTTTACCTTAACCATTGCGTAAATATGTAACGATCCGGCCAGTCGTTTTGAGCATTTGCACATTGCTCAGTTGTTTGAGGGCATAAAAAACTCTTTATGATGTATTATGACTTATATGAATCGTTAGTTTTGGTTTTTCAGGGTTTTCGGAATTTATTTAGAAGATTGATTCTCAGCTTGAAGTTTTAGTTGAAAAAGTTCATCGGATGTTTAATTATGTTTAAATGACCTAGGATTTGAATTTTATGATTCAGTTAGCTCTGTTAGGTGATTTTTAACTTAGGAACGTGTACGGAATGTGATTTGGAGGCCCGTGGTAAAATTAGGCGTGAATTGGCGAACGTTAGAATTTTGGCGATTTTCGTCGGCAGTAAAAATTTTGATATCGGGGTCTGAATGGAATTCTGGAAGATGGAGTAGTTTCATGGTGTCATTTATGAATTGTTTTCAAAATTTGAGGTCATTCGGGTGTAATTTGATAGGTTTCAGCATTGTTCGTGGAATTTGGAAGTGTAGAAGTTTTTAGGCTTGAATCCGAAGGTAATTTGGTATTTTGATATTGTTTTGAGTGATTCGAAGGTTTGAATAAGTTCATATGTTGATATATGACTTGTTGGTATGATTGGTTGAGGTCTCGGGGGCATTGGGTGAGTTTTCGGTTGTTAAAACAGATCAATTGTTGGTGTTGGGAGATAGCTGATTTGTTGGTTTCTGAAGTTGCTGGTGTTTTCTGCACATGCGGAAGGGGAGTCATAGGTACGAGGCCGTAGGCGCACGTAGGGAGTTTGTAGGTGAAGACACAGTTGATATAGGCTAGGTCCGTAGGTCCATAGGAGAGGTCGCACCTACGAGTATGCACATGCGGATAGGTGCCCGCAGAAGCGGAAGTCAGGAGGTCAGGCAATGGCTGCAGGTGCGAAGTGCTTTCCGCACTGGCGTATTCACAGATGCAGGTATGGAGCGCAGGTGAAAAGTTGGGGCATTTAATGATTCTTCACAGTTTTGGAGGCTCTTGCGCAGATGTGGCACCGCAAGTGCGCATATTTAGCCGCAAATGCAAAAGGCCTGGGCAAAAAGAATAAATAGAACACTTTGCAAATTTTGGTTCATTTCCACCATTTTCAAGTTGGTTTTTGGAGCTTTTGGAGTGATTTTGAAGGGATATTCAATGGGTTTTCAGTGAGGTAAGTTGCTTGAGCTCTAATACTACTATCTATTGTATTTTTCCGTTGTTTTATAAATTAATTAGTAGAAATTAGGGGTAAAAATTAGGGGTTCGTGCTTAGGGTTTAGGAGAGTTTAATTTGAGAATTTAAGGGACCAAATGGAGTCAGATTTTGATGAATTTTGTATTTTTGGAGTCGGGAGTGAATGGGCTTTCAAGTTTTGTGATTTTTGTCGGATTTCAAGACATGGGCCCAGGGGCCGATTTTGAGGTGATTTTGTGTTTGGGGTCTAATTTGATAGTTTTTCTTGTAGAATTCATTCCATTAGCGTATATTGATCGTATTATACTGGGTGTGAATAGATTTGGAGCATTTGGAGGCCGAGTCTAGGGGCAAAATCATTGCGGAGTAGAGAATTGAGCGGTTTGAGGCAAGTAACGATTGTAAATCTAGTCCTGAGGGTATGAAACCCCGGATTTTATGTCATGTGACTATCTTGAAGTGACGCACATGCTAGGTGATAGGTGTATGGGCGTGCTCCATTGGGGATTGTGGCTCGGTCCGTCCTTTATCACCTGTAAAACTGATTTTTTTGTTGAAGCTTTATGCTTTCTACATGTTTTAGCAATAATTTTTGTAAATCATGTTGGATTCCATGTTTAGGCCTTATGCAAGTGTTGTTTGGACCCTTAGAGGTCTTTTCTTGCTATCCTCCCATTTTTTCGATTGGAAATATATACTGAGTCATGTTTATTCTTATTTACTGCATAACTCAGTCTCTATACTCTATTTTGATGCATAATAAAAATGTTGTTTGGGCATAGTACTTTGTTTTCTTTTTGAGAGCCCGAGAGGTTGGAGATATTGATGACTGAGTGAGGCCGAGGGCCTGATTGTGAGCATATTTATGGTATCGAGTTGCTCGCCGTAGCATGTTTTATTGATTTATGACTGAGTGAGGTCGGTGGCCTGATTGTGAAGATATTTATGGGATCGGGCTGCACACCGCATCATGTTTTATTCATTTATGAGTGCGTGAGGCCGATGTCCTGATTGATTTATGCCATGATTTGGCTTGTTATAGCGCTTGGGCTAAAGGAGCCCCTCCAGAGTCTGCACACCCTAGTGAGCGCAGGTACCTACTGAGTGTGAGTGCCGAGTGCCGAGTGCTGAGTGATGGTGAGGTTTGCCCGAGGGGCTGTATATGAGTGATGGTGAGCTCTGCCCAAGGGGCTGTATACGAGTGATGTTTGCCCGAGTGCTATTTATGATTTCATCATTTTTCCCACTTTTGCATTGAACCCTTGCTCGAAAACCATTGAAAAATGTTTTCAAATGATTTTACTAGAACTGGATTTTAATAAGGTTACTTGATTCTAACTGTGGTTTAAAAAGTGTGTCGTATTTTACTGAGTTTCTAGAATATGAACTCTACTTGCATTATGGCTCGTCACTACTTCTCAATCTGTATTTACTGTTGTTACTTACTAAGTTGGCGTACTCACATTACTTACTGCACCTTGTGTGCAGATCCAGGCATTTCTAGACAGGATAGCGGGTGTTGATTATTCAGTTGCAGATCCATAAGAATTAGCAAGGTAGCTGCCCGGCAATCGCAACCCTACTTTCCTCCCTCTTTGTCTTTGCTTAGTTGTATTCAGCTCTTTCTAGACTATGTTGTTCTTGATATTGTCAGACGATTGTAGTGGATGCTCATGACTAGTGATAGGCCGATGTCGTGTTTTCTTTTTCGCACTTTTGTTTGATTTGAACTCCTTTATGAAGGTTTTATATTAATAGCTTTGGAATTATCTTTGAAATCAAAATATCAAATTTTTTTTGGTAAGATGTCGGCTAGTACCACGATAGGCGCCATCACGACAGGGTTAGCTTTGGGTCGTGACAAGTTGGTATTACAACCTAGGTTACATAGATCTCACAAGTCATGAGCGGGTTTACTAGAGTCTTACGGATCTGTACGGAGATGTCTGTACTTATCTTCGAGAGGCTAAAGAACCCTTAGGAAACTACAAATTCTTGAATTCTTATCGTGCGATATTGATTCAACTTGAAGTGTAATCCTTTGAATCGTTCCACGCATTTGTATGCACACTTGAGCGCTCGATATCAGTTGTGCATTGACTGCTTATGATTCTATAGATGAGGTGCAAGATGTGATTTCAGTACCTATTAGTGGAATTTGTGGCTGGATGGCTACATGATGGGTATGATGTGACTACGAGATGAGTTCATATGATTTGAATGTGACGAGAAAGATTTTCTTGAGGTGTAGAAAGAACTATTTTGTTTTTGATTTCCATCCTAATTTGACGTATATTTTCGAGATATGAGTGTGATGGAGGATCCTTTTCATGTTTTTTAGTTGAGGAGTGAAGTAGATTTTCATGTCGTGATATGAGTT
>MU683003.1:7660-21139 GCA_026770625.1 Nicotiana glauca | reverse complement strand
AGTTGTGCCTCGAGCCTTCAAGGTGAAGCTTCGGTGAGGTACTACGGTCATAAAATTGGGCTCTCCGATTTTAGCCACGTACAAAGTGTGCAAGTAAGACAAATAAGGCAAATATAAATTGATCATGGAATCATGAAAGAAACGAGCATTTGAATAAAATAGTAAATAAATGACAAGTAACAAGTTATGTCATAGAAAGCAATTAAATATGTAGTAGTTAAGACATGGGATGAGATAACTAATAAAATATAGGAAAGCATAAAAACAACTATTTTGACAGCGTACATACATTTATCAATTCGCATATACACCGCTACACATGTAACACACAACACATAGCTCAAGGGTTCCTAATTCGCTCAAATCAAGGTTAGATCAAATACTCACCTCGCACCACAAGCAAATCAAAGCTCAACTAGGGCCTTTCCTCTAAAGTTTGCATCCAAATTGATCGATTCTAACCAAAATCGATTTAATATCAACAAAAAATTCTAGAAAAATTAATTACAATACATAAAGTTAAGTTCTGTGATGACCTAAAGGGCCATCACCTATTTTGTCTCTTTTCATGCTTCTGAGGCCTTGAAAATCTCATTTTTAGTTGCCTCAATTTGCGTGCGCAGTCTAGGCGAGTAGCTGGAAAGCTTGTATGTGAAATTATATGAAAAATGCTAAAATTTAGTATTAAATAGAGTAAAGTTGACTACATTTGGGTAAACAAACCCGAAGCCGTGATTTGACGGGCCCAGAGGGTCCGTAGAAAAATATAAGACTCGGGCGTATGCTCGGAATCAAAATCCGAGGTCCCGAGCCCGAGAAATAATTTTTTAAAAGAAATTGTTTTTCTAAAATTATTAAGGAAAATGGATATAAAAATTGATTAGAACGTGTTGGTATTGGGCTCGTATTTTGGTTCCGGCGCTTGGTACAGGTCTTATATGTGTTTTAAGATATTTCTGTGAAGTTTGGTTGAAATTGGACGTCGTTTGACGTGTTTCGGACTTAAAACTCTAAATTTAAAAGTTTATGAAGTTTGAAGAAGAACTAGTGAATTTGAGGTTTGATTCCTTGTTTTTGATATTATTTTGGCGATTTGACCACACAGTTAAGTTTGTAAGATGTTGTTGAGTTAGTGTACGTGTTTGGTTAGGAGCCCCGAGGGCTCGAGAGTGTTTTCGGAGGTGTTCGGGGTGGTTTTGAACTTAGAAAAATTGCAGAAACACTGTTGCTGCACCAGTTCTGCTGTAACCGCACATGCGGTTATTTGGCCGCAGATCCGGACATGCAGGATTATGATGTCACCATTTTGTATCATCCGAGGAAGGCCAATGTCGTGGCTGATGCTTTAAGTAGGAAGTCAGCCAGTTTGGGCAATCTTGCTTATATTCCAGTCAGTCAGAGGCCGTTTGATTTGGATGTTCAGACCTTAGCTAATCAGTTCGTGAGACTGGACGTCTCTGAGCACAGTCATGTGTTGGCTTGCACGGTCACTCGTTTTTCATTATTGAAGCGTATACGTGATCGGCAGTTTGATGCTCCTCATTTGTGTGTCCTTAAGGACACGGTGCAGCGTGGAGGTGCCCAGCAGGTTACCTTAGATGCGGATGGAGTTATGAGATTGCAGGGGCGAGTTTGCGTGCCCAATGTGGATGGACTTCGAGAGTTGATTTTAGAGGAGGCCCACAGTTCCTGGTACTATTCATCCGGGCACCGCACAGATGTATCAGGACTTGCGGTAGCATTATTGGTGGCGTAAGATGAAGAAGGATATTGTTGCATAGACGGCTTGTTGTTTGAACTGTCAGCAGGTTAAGTACGATCATCAGAGGCCTGGTGGCATATTTCAGAGGATTGAGCTTCCCGAGTGGAAGTGGGAGAGGATCAATATGGACTTCGTTACCGGACTTCCGTTGACTCGAAAAAAGTTCGATGCAGTTTGGGTCAATGTGGATAGGCTGACCAAGTCAGCACATTTCATTCCTGTGGCAATCTCCTATTCATCCAAGAGATTAGCTGACATTTATATCCGGGAGATTGTTCACCTTCATGGTGTGCCGGTGTCTATCATTTCGAACCGGGGTACGCAGTTTACCTCGCGCTTCTGGGGCGTAGTTTAGCGAGAGTTGGGAACACGGGTTGAGTTGAGCACAGCCTTTCATCCCCTGACAGACGGTCCATCCGAGCGGACTATTCAGATTTTGGAGGATATGCTTCGAGCTTGCGTTATTGATTTTGGAGGCTCCTGGGATCAGTTCTTGCCCTTAACGGAGTTTGCCTACAACAACAGTTACCAATCAAGCATCCAGATGGCTCCTTATGAGGCTTTATATGGTAGGCAGTGTCGGTCTCCGGTTGGATGGTTTGAGCCGAGAGAGGCTCGGTTGATAGGTATGAATTTGGTTCAGGAGGCTTTAGACAAGGTCAAGATCATTTAGGATAGGCTTTGTTCGGCTCAGTCCAGGCAAAAGAGCTATTTAGATCGTAAGGTTTGAGATGTAGCGTTCATGGTTTGTGAGCGAGTATTGCTCCGAGTGTCGACTATGAAGGGCGTGATGAGATTTGGGAAGAAGGGCAAGCTTAGCCCTAGATTTATCGGTCCGTTTGAGATTCTTGATCTAGTGGGAGAGGTGGCTTACAGACTTGCATTGCCGCCTAGCTTATCAGCCGTGCATCCAGTTTTTCATGTATCCACGCTTTGAAGGTATCACGGAGATCCAGCCCATGTGTTAGATTTCAGCATTGTCCAGTTGGACAAGGATTTATCTTATGAGGAGGAGCCGGTAGCTATTCTAGACCGGCAGGTTCGTCAGTTGAGATCCAAGAGTTTTTCCTCTTTTCGTGTTCAGTGGAGAGGTCAGCCCCCTGAGGCATCAACCTGGGAGTCCAAGTCTGATATGCGGAGCCGTTATCCTTATCTATTTCTCGAATCAGGTATTTCTTTCTTTTGTCCGTTCGAGGACGAACGGTTGTTTTAGAGGTGGAGAATGTGACGATGCAAAGGTTCATCACCTATTTTATCTCTCTTTCCGTGCTTCCTATGCCTTGAAAACCTCATTTTTAGTTGCCTCGATTTGCATGCGCAGTCCGGGCAAGTAGCCGGAAAGCTTGTATGTGAAATTATGTGAAAATGCTAAAATCTGGTATTAAAATGAGTAAAGTTGACTTTGGTCAATATTCTGGGTAAACGTTCCCGGACCAGTGATTTGATGGTCCCGAAGGGTCCGTAGAAAAATATGGGACTCGGGCGTATGTCCGGAATCAAAATCCGAGGTCCCGAGCCCGAGAAATGAATTTTTAAAAGAAATTGTTTTTCTGAAATTGTTAAGGAAAATGAAAATGAAAATTGATTAGAATGTATTGGTATCGGGCTCGTATTTTGGTTCCGGCGCCCGGTACAGGTCTGATATGTGTTTTAAGATATTTCTATGAAGTTTGGCTGAAATCGGATGTCGTTTGACGTGTTTCAGACTTAAAACTCTAAATTTGAAAATTTATGAAGACTGAAGAAGAACTGGTGATTTTGAGGTTTGATTCCTTGTTTTTGATGTTATTTTGGCGATTTGATCGCACGGTTAAGTTCGTAGGATGTTGTTGAGTTAGTGTACGTTTTTGGTTAGGAGCCTCAAGGGCTCAGGAGTGTTTTCGGAGGTGTTCGGGGTGGTTTTGAACTTAGAAAAATTGCAGAAACATTGTTGCTGCACCAGTTCTGGTGTAACTACACATGCGGTCCTTTGACCATAGATGCGGACACGCAGGTGCGCACAGTGTGTCGCAGATGCGGATTTTTCCCCCGCAGATGCGGTTCCGCAGAAGTGGGACGTTTTTCGCAGGTGCGGCCCCAGTGGAGCCTAGCCATGTCAGCAGAAGCGCCCACTTTTCCGCACGTGCGGTGGCACAGATGCGACCCCTGAACCGCAGATGCGGAAGTCGGGCAGTGAGTCTTTTTTAAAACATAACTTCAACGATCTTTCTTTCAAACTTTCTCAACAATTAGAAGACTAGAGCGATTTTCTCAACAGGTTTTCTTCTCAAATCACAAGTAAGCACTTATTAACTGGTTTCTTTCAATTTTATAATGTTTTCATCAACTATTATCAATAATCTTAGGGTTTTAATGGTAGAAAATTAGGGACTTGGGCAGAGTTAGGGCCTTTTGATTTTGCTTGATTTAGACCTCGTTTTGGGGTCAAATTTGAAAACAAATTATATAGCCGGGCTCGTGGGTGAATGGGTGATAGGAATTTGGTTCGAACCTCGTGTTTTGACTAAGCGGGCCCGGGGTCGATTTTTGGAATTTTGGGAAGAAATCTTGGAAATCTATATTTAGGCCATTGGGTTTGATTTGTTTAGCTTATATTGTTATTATTAAGTCATTATTACATAGATTTGATTGAGTTGAAGCTGAATTCGAACGGGAAAGCGGTCGTTGTGGATTGATTTGGCCGTGGAAGTTGAGGTAAGTGTTTGGTTTAACCTTAGCTTGAGGGAATAGGAGTTGAGTCTTGTTTTGCTACTTGCTAATTGATCGAGTACGATGTATAGGCATGGTGAAGAGTATCTATACATTGGTGTCTAGCATGACCGTGAGTCGTACTTTTGTTAATTGTGTACCCTTAGTTGATCCTATGATAGTTGCGACTGAATATTGATATTGTTGTGTCAAGAAGAAGTTGAATAGGATTGGTTATACCTGACCCTCCCTTGCCAGGATAGTTGATTTGATATTCTTGTTCCCTTGCCGGGAAAATATTATACTATCTTGTTCCCTTGCAAGGATTTTTCTTTGTGATACTGTGTTGGATCGATATGGGAACGGGTGGTACGCCTACCACACATGATATATATTGAAATGGGAGCGAGTGGTATGCCTACCGCACATGATATATATTGAAATGAGAGCGAGTGGTACGCCTATCACACATGATATATTGAAATGGGAGCGAGTGGTACGCCTACCACACATGGTATATTGAAATGGGAGCAAGTGGTACGGTTACCACACATGATATATTGAAATGGGAGGGCGTGGTAAGCCTACCACGCATTATCTATTGAAATGGGAGCGAGTGGTACGCCTACCACACATGATATATTGAAATGGGAACGAGTGGTAGGGCCTACCACACATGATATATTGAAATGGGAGCGAGTGGTATGCCTACCACAAGTGATATTGAAATGGGAGCGGGTGGTACTCCTACCACGAGATATTGAGAAATAGGATTGGGTTGCACGCGTGCAACAAGATAAGTGGAATATAAAAGTTGCATTGTCATTTCATTATTCCTAGAAGTTAAACTATAGATATACGTACCATTATTTCCTGATATTTTGTTTCTATCTGTGCCCCTGAAGCATGCTCCCTTCCCCAGTTAAAATTGTTATGTTCCTGCTACTTTTCTGTTATACTTGTACACATCTGCACAGGATTATCTGAAGTCTGGTCCTAGCCTCGTCACTACATCACCGGGGTTAGGCTAGACACTTACCAGCACATGGAGTCGGTTGCGTTGATGTTACACTCTGTGCATTTTTGCACAGCTCCAGGTTTCGAGCAACAACAGCATTAATACGTGAGCAGGTTTTCAACATCGTGAGACCCGAGGTAGCCTTGCAGGCATCCGCAGGCCCGACGTCTCTCTCTTATTCTCTCTTTAAAAATGTTGCCTCCTTGTATTCGAGACAAATAGATTTATGTTTCTTTCAGACTTTGTATTTAGTACTTCTTAGATGTTCGTGAGTATGCGACTCTAATTCTTGGGTAGAGATACATGTTGGGATTCCGTATTTTATTCAGCTATTTAAAATTGAGACTTCTGCTTATATTTTAATCCCGTTGCTTTAATTTTAATGCTGTTAATTATTAAAAAGAACATGTGTTTAATTGATCAGTAAGTAAATTTTGCTTGCCTAACTTTTACGAGTAGTCTCCATCACGACTCCCGAGGGTTGAAAATCCGGGTCGTAACAAGATCTTTGCACTTTTTTTAAAAAGTCAACAAAAGTTTAGCCCGGGCCTGCTTGGTCAAAGCTGATATTCTGAGCAAAACCCGATTACCCATTCATCCCCGAGCCCGGTTATGTAATTAGTCTCGAAATCCAACCTTAATTCGAGCTTTAAATCCCAAATTTATAAAAATTCATAATTTTACTCAAATCCCTAATTTCTACCATAAAAATCCTAGATTTAATATTAAAAACACTTGAAAAGTAATGGGTAATTTTAAAAAAAAAGTATAGATTAAAGTTGTTTACCAATGTTTTTGGGAAGAAGATCTTCTTAGAAATCGCCTCTAGGGTGCTTAGGGCTGAGAGTTTGTGAAAAATAAGATAAATCCCGTGTACTCTGCTTCTTTCCCAGGCGAAAATATTGCAAATACGACCTGGGGTTCGCAAATGCAAAAAATCTATTGCAAATGCGAAGAGCTCCCATCTCTATTACCATTGCAAATGCGATGGTTTTGTTCGTAAGTGCGAGCATGGGACAATCGAAAATACGACCATTTGATCACAAATGTGAACTAAAAAACCCCAACACCCTATCCCAAATGCGAAGAAATTGTTCGCACCTGACAGAGTTCCTCCTACTATCAAAAATGCGATCCTAAGCTCGCAAATGCGAGAACTGAGACATGTGCAAACAAACCAGCAGACTTCTAACTCTCTTAAACACTCTGCTACACGTCTAAAACTCACCCGAGTCCTCGGATTTCCAAACCAAACATACAAACAAGTCTAAAAATACCATACAATAACACCTACAACTACGAATCGGACACCAAAACGGATGAAATTTACAAAAAACCTTAAGAACTTTCAATTTAACAACCGGGCGTCTGAATCATATCAAATCAACTCCGATTTGCACCAAATTTTGCAGATAACTCATAAATATTGAAATGAACCCATACCAAGTTCCAGAATCGAAATCCAAACTCGGTTAAAAAAAAAGTCAACCAATGGTCAAACTTACGAATTCTATTAGCCTTCAATTTACTAGTTCTCAAAAAATTATGTTAAATCAAGTTGGGGACTTCCGAGTTCGATTCAAGACATACTCCCAAGTCTCAAGTCATGATACGGACCCACTAGGACCGTCAAAATAGTGATCTAGGTTCGTGTAAAAGAAACGTTAACCGTAGTCAACTAAAATGAGTTTTAAGGCTAAATTTCACTTTTTCATAGATTTTTACATAAAAAATTTCAAAAAAAATACTGACTACATACGCAAAATGAGAAAGGCTAACGGAGCTATTCGAGGTTTCGAAACACAAAAATGAGGGATAAAACCGAAAATGACCTATATGGACATCACAGGGGCGGGGGTAGAGGCCATGGACGTGAACTTGCATGAAAACGTTTTTCATTAATTATTGGTTTAGGTCTAAAACTAATTAGTAGACAATTTAATTTGTAAAATATTTAGTAATTAATTTTAAATACTTAAGTATTAAATCTTGTAAACTTGCTAACAAAGCAGTCTGAACAAGTAATATAGTGTGTATTGGTGTTTGATGTTGGACATTGATATTCCTTTCTTTCATTCGACTGATCGTGGAAATATTTTTATTATTTTGAACCTCAATAAACATAGATAGATTTTGTTTGGGTTTTGATCTAATTAACTACTTTATTGTTCGCAACACTCTTCTTCAATCTGAAAATCAACTCTGGTAGTTCAGCAATCACTCTGGTGAATATGTCCTTAATTAGATGATAACCCAAATAACTAATAAGAAGAAAAAATACTTCCACATTTTGACGGAAAATTATTTGTTCATAGTACTTAATTTTTTTTAGATTTATTAGCTCCATTCATCCGACTGTTAAAATTTTGAAAGCCACCAGCTAATTAAAGTGATTGCATTGCATGTGCGAAGAGTAACCAAAGTTTTTCATTTGTTTTATTAACGATACATCAATATAATAAGTGGGTTATTACCTCTGTTTGTTCTTTTTTTGTTATTTGGGTGACTCCACTAATTTTTATTTCGGTATAATCTAACTTCGTTAATTGCAAACAAGAAAATCTCTTACCAAAATAACCGAAATGATGAGTAAAAGAAGGAATTTCCTCCAAACATGTGATGAGTTAAAGGTAGAGTAAATCGTGAAATTTAAAAATCAATCAAACAATTACTATTCAATTTTAAATTAATTGGTTATATAAATCTTCATATAGTGATCCCACTCTTTTAATTAGGAGCATATACTATGGATACATTAAAAATATAGATTAATATAATAGACACTATTTGTACACCAACAAAATAAATATCTCAGAGTAAGATATTTTCTATTTTGCTAGATTTTTTTTTTACTTCTTTAAAAATGTATTTACACAAACCAAAAAATTGCATAGTTATGATCACATTGAAAGCCAAGGTGTAATCATCTGTTAGAGGCGTAGTGAGTGGCATGTCCCTCCAGGATTGGGTATAGGGTTCCATTTCAAGCATGTAGCCTCTTCTTTAACCAACTCGTTTACCATTATATTAGGAACCTTCGCAATCTTGTCAGTTAAATTATAAAATATGTATGATTTTCTAGCCATGTGAAGCTATGATTAGAAAATCATGTACATTTTTCAATTTTAACTAATAAGATTGCGAAGGCACCGAATATAGTGGTGAACTAGTTGTCTAAAGAAGCCGCAACATTCTTAAAATGGTTGCAATTGAAGGTAACCCCTATATCTAATCCTGGAAGGGACATGCCACTTACTGCGCCACTAACAAACGAAGAGAAAGATTTGGTTCAACATTTTCTTCAGCAATCTCATGCAAGAAAGCTCATTGGTTGCACGATCTCTCCATAACAACTTGGTGACTCATTGATTCAATTTGGATGGATGAAATATAGAGAGATATTGTGGCGTCATTGAAAGATTTGGCTTTTGATAAAGACCATGTGTTTGGGATGATTCTTTTTGGGACATTTTGCAGGTCATAGGTTTGGACAATTTATGAAACATTAAAAAAAGAAGCTGAATTGTGATATGCAAAATGGAGGAGATATGCAGAAAGAAAATAGAGAATGCAATTGTGAGGTGAAAATAAAGGAACAAAGAAGGGTTTTTATAGTTGCTCTATGGGGAAGATGCCAGAGTTGGAAAGAATCCCAAAACTATGAAATATGGAAAACTTATAAATAGCTTTCTATATTATTTTACAATTAGATTTCAGAAATTAAAATTACCTCTAATCTAACTTAAAAATCTACCAAAACATAAATTAAAGTTTTATTGCATGGCTAAATTATTTTGTTTCTTTATTTGTGCGGTCAAAAATGTATAAACTTTAAAGTTATTTCCTTATCTGCATATACACACATTTGTTAACAAACTCATCTCCTACTTAATTTCTAGCTAGACTATAATGCTAATATTGCTAGGTTAAATTTTCTGACTCACTAATGTGATCGTTTGACTGATTTGTAGTGGTTGAACTTTATAATGTTCACGCTCTTGTCAAGTCGAGATATTGCATGAAAAAAATGTTACAACCCATATTCACGTACATTAGTTCATGCCGTAAGTTAGGTAACGTAAATCCAAGAAGAGATTATATTTGAGACAATAAGAAGTTAATTCTATTGGTCTTAAATGATACAAGGATGTATAAGGGTGGTTAACAAGTATTAGAAGTTAAACGAATCAAGGATGTTGTAACATGTATTTTTGGGTAAACCTAGAGGTGCTTAATATACTCAAGAGGTCGTGTTTTAAGTTATTTGAATCATATAATATCTGTATCACAAGTCTTGAAGTCAAATGAGTTATAAAACAAAAGTCGTCAAAAGTTGTCGCAACTTAGGTTCATAATTTTACTTAAACTTTACGTCAAATGTTACAAAGCTTTCTTCCTAATTTACTTGGAATTACAGGGTGATATACCTACCAAATTAAAGATCTATGAGTCTAGTTTCCAACTCATTAAACTGTTCGTCAATACAATCTCGGAGTAGAGAGATATTCTCATTTTCACGAGACAGCGCCAAGCACCTCTCTACGAAACCCATATAGGCGGTTTAAGACATATAGATATATATAAGATGCCTCAAACCTGTTTTAAGTCATTATTATTCAGTGTATTCAGACCATAGAACCCTAAAAATATTTTCTCAAGTTTCTCTCATGATCCAAGACCCAAACAAAGGGCAAACAACACAAATCTAGTGTCGTGAATCTCGTGGTGCTAGCTAGTAAGTTTCTTGTTCTTCTTGTTGTTTCTCATTTTTGTATTGTTACAGCTCGTGTGGGAGGTTTTTTAAAGGGTTTATGTTCTGTAAATACTCACTCAAGCTTTTAATATCAACCCTAGGTTATTTCAAGTCTTCTAAAGTGATTCTAGTGCCGAAAAACCCTAATTGATTGCTAGTTTTGCTTCCTTGTTCTTGTAGTAGCATTGGAGGGATATTTCGTGGAAAATTAAGGTCAAATTGGAGTTGTTCTTTCTGGTTAAAGATAAGGAACCTCTTACTCTACTTGTATTTAAAATTATCCAAGTTGCGGCTAAGTTATTGAATCTAGAACTTGTGAAATATAAACCAAATGTTTGGTAGTAATGTTGTTGGTTGTTGAACTGTTTTTGGGGGGCTCAATATGATTATTATTTATGTTGTTTGGGATATTTGATGATTGTTTTTACTTGTGGGAAGTCATATAGATGGGAGACATTCTGTCCGTTTTACCGTAAAATAGGTTGCGCTCGATACATAATAGTTACGACTCATAAACGATAACGATAGTGTCATTTCTCTTATTGTAGACTAAGGAATCATGACATTTGCATAGCTTGATATTGGGAAGTATATACAAGGTATGTGAGGCTATTCCTTTCCTTCTTTTGTACGACTCCGATTATACATAATATAATGAACGAGCTTCTATATATACTCTACTCTTAGAAGCTAGCAGTACTTACATTGTTTTCCTTCTTATGGTGCGATTCATGTTGATGTAGCTTCTCTTATTATTATGTTATCAATATTTTTGGTACTTCCTAATTCTTATAAGATTCATAATGAAGAGTTAGTCCTAATAACTTGTACAGAGGATACCGACCTTACTCACTCCTGAAGGTTCAGAATATTATTCCAATGAGTCCAGCATGCATTATGTATATGTATCTATTTCACTCTACCGAGCTATGCTATAGATGGTCGGGTATGGCACCTATTATGCAACCACTGACCAGTTGGGTTTTACCGAGCTCCACGTGGCCGAATACGATTCTACTGAGCCTTATGATGGTCGGGTACGTTTTTCCCAAGCCTATTACGGCCGCGTACGATATGATGATGATGATGCCCACAGAGGCGTATGTTTTAAAATTTTATGTATATGTATGTCTGTATCATGCATTTCACGTCAGTAGCCCTCAGAGGTATCCAGATGCTACAGGTTGTATATTCTCTATCCTTATTTACATTATTGTTAATAGTTATGCTTTCTTATCTTTCATACTTAGTAGTTTATTCGTACTGACGTCCTTATTATTTATGGGCGCTGCATGCCGTGGTGTAGGTCCTGATAAACAGGTAGACGCAGCTCCCCTACCACAGTAGGCTGCCATGTTCAACGGTTATTGGTGAGATCCATTCTCCGAACTTGTCGTCGTGGTCTTGGTATGCATTTTTGTTATAGATATTATGGGTATGTCGGGACCATGTTCTGCCAATGTTGCAGCACTTATGTTCCTTTAGAGGCTCAAAGACAGGTGTCGACTTATGTATAGTTTGGTATGCCTTGTCGGCTGATTTTTGTTGTATAGTCTTTCATGGCACCGTGGTAGCTCGTACCTTATATATATTTTCTTGATAGTCTTGTCATCCCATATTATGTATGTTCATGCCAATTATCTTTCATTGTTGGTTGTTCATGGTCCATGTCTACCATTTTTATTGATCTCGCCGGCCTCTTAAAGATAATAAGAAAGATCAGATAAATTGTATGTTGGTGCTCGGCAAGTATGGACCGAGTGCTAGTCATTACCTTCCAATTTGGGTCGTGACAAACTTGGTATCAGAGCAAGTCTTTCGTAGGGGTTGTCTATAAGCCTTGTCTAGTAGAGTCTTGATTATAGATATGTAGCACGCCACATTTATAATCAGGAGGCTATATGACATAGGGTTGTTACCTTCTTCCCGAATCTAGATCGCGCGTAGAGTTAAGTTGTAAGTGTTTGTCTCTAATATTCACCTATTTTTCTTTTAGTGATGCCTTCGACTGGGAAGTAAACGATTAGCAGATGGCTTGATACAACCGCGGGAGAGGATACCAGTCAGGTGCCCTAAGCCAGAGCAGACTAAAGTAAGGCTTAGAGTGAGATTTCGTTTCATACCTCATCTACTCTATCTCCTCCACAGGATATTAGGAGGCACCCAGCATCACCAGTTCCTCTGTCTAGCACTACATACCAGGATATGTAGAGTGTGGTGCGGTTGTTGACTAGTTTGGTAGTTGCTTAGGCTCAGAGGCAGAATACAGGTGCTGCTGATAAACCAGCTAGTGCGAGAGTTCGTGATTTTACTAATCTAGAGCCTCCATGGTATAGCAGATCAGACCCCAAGGAGGACCCATAAACATTTATTGACTAGGTTGATCGTACACTACGGGTTATGCATGTTAGTGATACGGAGTCAATAGAGTTGGCTTCTTATCGACTACGGGATTTAGCAATTTTTTTGTATGACAGTTCGGAGAGATCCAGGGGTCCGAACGCTCCTCCAGCTGCATGGAAGGAATTTTTGAGTCCTTTTTTCATCACTACTTTCCAGTTGAGATACGATGAGTTAGAGCTAACAAGTTCTTGAACCTTCGACAAGGTAATATGACTGTGCAAAAGTATAGTATGTAGCTTGATTCTTTAGCAAGGTATGCCCCCCATACGGGGGCTGAGATGAGTGATAAGGTGCATCTGTTCATGAACAGGTTAGGACCTGTCACGACCCGAATATCCCACAACCGGGGTCGTGATGGCGCCTACTATTGGATCTAGGCAAGCCAACTATTTAAATATTTCACATAGTTTTTATCTAGAACAATATGATAAATTGAAATAAATACTTAAACTATATGGAGGACTTTTAACAAAAAACGATATCATAATGCGGAAGTTTAAAACATATCTCTACCCAGTATCTGGTGTCACCACTCACGGACTACTAATGAGTACTAAAAACATCAGTCTGAAAGAAAATACACAAGAGTCTGTCTCGATACAAATAAACAAACTGAAATAACATAGATGAGACTCCGAGCCCGCGGACATCAGGTAAGCTACCTAAGAGTCTCTAGACTGAAGGTCGGCTCCCGGTCTAGAACTGCTGCGGCTGTCTGTAAGCTGCCTCCTGATCTATGCACAAAAAGGCACAGAAGTGTAGTATCAGCACAACCGACCCCATTTGCTGGTAAGTGCCTGGCCTAACCCCGGCGAGGTAGTGACGAGGCTAGACAGGACCTACCACAAACAACCT
>MU683000.1:73669-90887 GCA_026770625.1 Nicotiana glauca | reverse complement strand
CCCCCCGGCTCAAGTTGTCCGCTTGGGTAAGCCAGGTCTAAAAAAATAAACCTAGGTTTTAAACCTAGAAAAACTCAGCCTCATGCCAGATCCCTAGTAGGAACGCTTATCTGCATCAGGTGCATTTGACTTAGGGGACTCAACACAGGGGTTGGGTCCATCTAGGACAGGTGTTCCCAAAACAACAGACCATCCTGATGCATCCTACTTGTGCATTTATTTGATTCGGATTTGCATGCTGACCGACTTTTTGAATAAAAGGGGAGAGTTTGGAAAAGAAAATAGCAGTGTGAGGGTTAAGAGGGCAATCACCTATTTTTTATAGAAAAAAAACAATGTCCAAATGGTATTGAAACTCTGCCGAATTTTTTTGAGAAAAATAAAAAAAAAGAAGGAAAAGGTTTTGTTTTCAAAAATAGTTGGTTTTTTATTTGCCCGAACTACGCCAGTTTGATTCTCATAGGGCGTGGGATACGTAGGCAACCCTCATTGGGTCCAACTTCCCTTTTTTTTTTTTTTTTGAAAAATTAGCCCAAAAAGAACAAATTTTATTTTTATAAGTAAGGTGATACCATTCTTGTCAAAATAGCCGAATGTCCCTAAAAGGGTGCCAGAAGGCTGTTTTTGCAAGAACAACCACCTTTGGTCATTTTTTTTTGGCCAGTTAGCAGGCACAACCTCAAAATCTTCTTTCCCGAAGTGCTGAAAGGCCGTATTTGCAAAAATAGGATTTTAGTTTGAAATAAACTTTTTGAAAAAAATGGTGTTATTTGTCTTTAGTCAAAATGAGTCATAGTTTTTCTCTTAATTAAAATCACTTTAATAAATGTACAGAATGAGTACGGGTCAAGGTTTGCCAGTAACAATCATGAACAAGATCCCTTTTGAGTTGCATATGTGGTGGGAGGATTTGGGTAAATCGGAGCAAGATAAGGTCAAGCTACATATGGGAGGTCTCACCGGTTTGCGGAAGATAAGGCCTAGAGCAGACATCATAAAGGCATTGGTTACGTTTTGGGACCCAGCTCACAACGTCTTGCATTTTTTGGATTTTGAACTCACACCCACCTTGGAAGAGATACCAGACTATATGGGAAGTATTGAAGGTCTAAGTCATAAGTATCTGATCGCTCTAAGAGTTGTTAATTCTCACAAATTCATGGATTTGCTAAAGATAAGCAAGGGAGTCCTGTATTTTGAGTTAGAAGATGGTTTTTCCACTCTACGTTTTATATACCAGAGGTACGGGCATGTAGGAGCATTCAACAACCCAAAAAGCGGGGTTTATAGCAAAGGAAATCGAGCAAAATGGGATGAGCATAGGCGTTTCGCTTTCATGGTAGCTTTCTTAGGCCTTGTGGTGTTTCCCCGAAAAGATGGAAATATTGATTTGCGGGTGGCTAGAATCGTTAAAGTCTTGATTACCAACGCCAAGAGCACCCTTGCCCCTATGATAGTATCTGAGATATACCGAGCTCTCACAGCTTGTAAAGCCGGGGTAGATTTCTTTGAGGGATGCAATTTGCTATTACAGATGTGGATGATCGAGCACCTGTGTCACCACCCTCACTATATGAGTTATGGGTCTGCTGGGAAAAGTTGCATTGAAGAGTTCAACACAAGGATTTCAGGGTTCAAGTTACCAAAAGGGTTCAGAGATTGGGTATCCCGCCTTTGCTCCATCACTGCGGGGCAAATAGAGTGGGCACTAGGTTGGCTTCCTGTTGAAGAAATTGTGTATATGCCAGCCACTGGTCCTTACTTCCTCCTAATGGGTCTTTGAGGCATCAGCCTTACGCTTCATACTGTGTGATGAGACAATTGGGAAGGTGTCAGTTGATGCACCCAGATGAAGATCTTAGTGTTCATGCAGTCGAGGTTAGCTCCAACGCCCAATTTCATGAGGAATAGTTCGTTACATTTGGAACGAGTGCCAGTATTTGACAGCGAACACTCGAGTGCGTGACCTTTCTAGAGATGAGGTCTCACCCGCCTATCTTTCCTGGTATAGAAAGAAGAACACTGCAAGAGCTAAACCAAAAAGACCAGCCAAAAAGCCTCACATTCAGGAATTCGTTGAGGTGTCGTAAGAACAATGGGCTTGGTTGGCCAAGGAGAAAGAATACATGGACAAAATAGGAGAGCTGGAAAAGCAGGTCCGGGACCTTCAGTTTGAAAACAGTTTGCAAGCCGTGGCCATTGAGGGTAAAAAGAATAAGCTAGCTAAAGAAAATGAAACCCTTCGAGCTCAAATTCGAGAAATGAAAATAGCAGCCAAAAACCCTGCCAGGAGTGTAAAGGATGAAAAGCTCATAAAGAACCTTAGGCAGAAAGTGGATGATTATGGTTTTGATTTGAACAAAGCGAAGAATGAACTAGCCGGGGCTATAACACAACTGGCTAAAAATTCAAAAGTACGACCACGCCCGGTTAGACAGTTAAAAGAGTAGTACGACATTGAGGTTGCGAGGTTAAAGAAAAGGGTCATCACTGTCAAGAACAAAATGATTAAGCAAGCCAAGGATTTTAAAGCTGAAAGGGAACACAATTATGATCTTATGGCTCAGATGGAGGAAGAAGTGCAATAGCTGCAAAATCAACATCTCCACGACACTCAGGTGTTGGGAGCCCGGAATCAGCAGATCGGGCGTGTGCTTCAAGAAAAGGGTAGGATCCGAGAAAGGGTCAGGGCCATTGCCGATTACATTGTTGTGAAATGTCAAGCATGTGAGGATATGACCCGCACCACTTTCTTTGTGGCAGTGATGATATTTGTCCGGCAAATACTGGGTGATTTGGAAAGGCTCCAAGGGGATCTTGCATATAGGCCTGTGGCGAGGCCGAATGATGCCCTGCGGTCCCCAGGGGCATTCGAGGCATTAATGTATTCATGATCTTTGCTTGAGTCTGTACTTTCTTGCATTTAAAGTCTGTCAGTTCTTTTTGAGTTTTTATTTTCATCTTTTCAGAGTCTGTTAGTTTCTTTTGAGTCTGTCAGTTTTTGTAATCAAAGCTTTTTTATGAAAAATTGAAAATCCCAAAATGTTTTTATTATTTATTTTTTATTTATATCCCCAAGAACTATGTCAGGTCCGATTCATGCGGGGTCATGATACATAAGAAATCTCCATAGGATTCAACCGTAACCAAATAAAAAAAGGAAAAGAAAAAGAGAGGAAAAACAAGAGAGGAAAAGAAAAGAAAAGAGAGAAAATAAGAAACCGAGAAAAGGAAACAATGTCAAAAAAAAGAGAAATGAGAGAATAAAAAAAAATAGAAAGCAAAAGCAAGAATGAAAAAGAAAAGAAAAAAAAAGAAAAAGAAAAAGAAAAAGAAAAAGAAAAGAAGTTGCAAATAGAAATAAGGAAAGTCGGGATGACGCATGAAATTGATCAAAGGCATAATAGAAATGTTCGGTTAACTGCCTAGGTGCATTCATGCCCCAAAATGTGCGGTTGCCAATCTATTAAAGCCCTAATCATTAACAAGGTTGTTATTAAAGTATTGAGTTCAGGCAGTTGGTTAGTTTATTGGCATTCTGGCACCTCACTCCTACAACACCCGGTCCAAGGACAGGCTGAACATGGCCAACCAAGAACTAGAGACGAGTATTGTCGACCCGTCAAAAGAGGTGGAAGAATTAGATGTCAATGCGATGAAAGAAGAGATGCATAAGCTGAAATAGCAAATGGCTGAAATGTACCAGGCTTGGGCAAAGGGCATCCACCACCGGTTTATCCCGCCAACCCTGCTTATATCCTACCATTGGCTTAACCTCAGGAGCCTCCTACTGTGAATTCATCCCCGGCCTTTCCTACCTACCAACAATGCTATGGCACTTCCTCCCAAACACCACCAGCTCCACCACCCAAACAAGTCCCATACCCTCATCCACCAATCACTCCTATTTTTGTGGCACCTCCACCTGCTGCATTACATCGATCTTCGGCGAGCCTCTATTCTAGACTCACAACAATCATTATTATCCCCCAGAACCTACCTTCAAAGCACAAGAACCATGTTCTTACACTCCTAATTTTGATCTCTCAGTAGAAACTGAGAAGCCACCTAAGAATCCCGAGTTGGAGGAGATGATTAGGAAATTCAAGAGCTTGGAGCAATCTTTCAGGAATATACAAGGGCTAGGTGGTCAAGTAAGTGTGGCGTATAAAGACCTATGTCTATTCCCAGATGTTTAATTACCAGCAGGGTTTAAGATGCCCAAGTTTGATTTATATGACGGGCATGGTGATCCAGTGGCACACCTGAGAGGTTTTTGTAGCAAGATGAGAGGAGCAGGCGGGAGAGATAAATTACTGATGGTGTATTTCAGTCAAAGTTTAAGTGGCACAGCTTTGGAATGGCACACCCAACAAGATCATGGTCAGTGTTACACATGGGACGATCTAGCCCAAGCATTCGCCTGCCATTTTCAGTATAATCTTGAAATTGTTCCAGACTTTCTATCATTGACAAAAATTGAGAAAAAGCCTGGGGAGAGTTTTAGAGAATATTGCTTCCGTTGGAGAGAGCAAGCAGCGAGGGTTGACCCTCCAATGAAAGAGAGTGAAATGGTTAACTATTTCTTACAGGCCTTGGAGCCAACTTATTTCGGTCATTTGGTGTCAGCGATAGGAAAGTCCTTTAATGAAGTGGTAAAAATGGGAAGCATGGTAGAGGAAGGACTCAAATCTAACAAAATCATGAGTTATTCAGCAATTAAGGTGACCACCCAGGCCATTCAAAATGGCATTGGGGGTGTACTGGGGAAGAAGAAGAAAGAGGACGTTGAAACAATGGAGCCAAGAGCTTGGTCCAGGGGCCCATCACCTTACTATAACTAGCCTCGACCCCACCAACAACCTTACCCCCACACTCCATATAGCCCACCAACAACACTACTACTTACCGTCAGATCTCCACTTCTCTATCCATCACACTCAAACATACACTCAACCTCTTGCCCACGCACAATGGCGTGCGCCAACTCCACAGAATACCTACCCAGCTCCACAAAATACCTATCCACCCCCAAGAGCCTATAGAAATCCCCCTGGAATAGGTTTTCGACCAAATCAAGCCTTCAAGAATGAGATGTTGTAGAAGAAGAAGACTTTCACTCCATTGGGAGAATTTTATACTAGTCTATTCCATAGGTTGAGACAATTGGGTATGTTGAATCCGATTGAGCCTAAACTGCCAAATCCTCCCCCGTGAAATCTTGATCACTCGTTGAGTTGTGAATGTTGTTCAGGTGCTCCAGGGCACGATACAAAGAAATGATGGCATTTGAAAATAGCTATTCAAGAGCTCATTGATACCCATAGGATCGAGGTTCAAGCCCCAAAGGCACCCAATATCAACCAGAATCCATTGCCGGCCCATCATGAGACCAATATGATTAAGATAGTGCATAAAGGAGGCGAGCCTAAAAAGCCCTCGAAGACTATAATGATGATCCGGTCCAGTGAAGTCAGGCCGAGTGAAAAGTCAACAAGTGGGAAGTCATTGATCAAGTTGAAATGGACAGACAGTAAACCATCTGTGGTATTCGGGAAGGGGACCTCAAGCGGGTTTGCAGTGAAATAGGAAAAAGCAAAAGTGGTGGTACCAAGGATAGCAAACAAGCCTGTTGTAGTTGTGGAAGGTTCTCACATAGAGCCGGTCATTATCAAACCAGTAACTCAGTTACCAATAGCCAATAGTAAGGTCGTCCCTTGCAATTATGGCCAAATGACAATGACCTACAAAGGGAAAGAAGTTAAAGAAGAAGTCTATGAGGCCCATGGATTGACTTGCTCGGGGAGATGCTTTGCCCCCGAGGAGTTAAGAAAAGCCAAAACCTCCAAAGATAACCCAGTGTTAGTGAAAAAGGTTGTGACCGAAGAGAAAGCAGAAGAGTTCTTAAGGAAGATGAAAGTGCAGGACTATTCTATTGTGGAGCAGTTGAGGAAGACGCTTACTCAAATCTCATTGCTCTCATTGTTAATCCATTCGGACGAACACCGCCGGGCATTGATGAAAATATTGAACGAGGCCCACGTTCCTAACAAGACCTCCGTAAACCATTTGGAAAAGATAACTAACAAGATTTTTGAGGTAAACAGAGTCACATTTTTTTGATGATGAATTACCCGTGGAGGGTACTGAGATTAACAGAGCCCTTCATCTTAAGGTGAAGTGCGAAGATTCTGTGGTTACCCGGGTACTGATTGATAATGGGTCCAGCGCAAACATTTTCCCTCTCTCTACCCTGGACAAATTGAAAGTGGACGATGAAAGAATTCACAAGAACAGTATTTGCGTTCGGGGGTTTGACGGTGGGGGGGAAAGATTCAGTCGGGGACATAGTGTTGGAGCTGACAATAGGGCCAGTTGAATTTACTATGAAATTCCAAGTGCTGGATGTGGCTGTTTCTTACAATCTTTTGCTGGGTCGACCTTGGATTCATGCCAACAAGGCAGTACCATCTACCCTGCACCAGATGGTTAAATTCGAATAGGACAGATAGGAAATTGTGGTGCAAGGTGAGGATAATCTATGTGCCCTGAGTGATGCCATTGTACCTTTCATCGAATTTGAAGACGATAAGGGTCCGTGGGTCTATCATGTATTTGACACAGTATCAGTTGAGAAGATCCCAGAGGGGAAAAGCATTCCGGTTCCTAAAGTAATGGCCGCATTAGTCATGGTGGCCTCGGAGATGTTGAAGAATGGCTTCTACCTGGCAAGGGTTTGGGTGATTCTCTGCCCGGCATCGTACAGCCAGTGTCTCTTCCAAAAAACTTGGATACATTTGGTTTGGGATTCAAGCCCACAGTCGCGGATGTAAGAAGATCCATAAAGTTGAAACATAGGACATGGGTTCTTCCAAAGCGTGTCCCACATCTCTCCAGATCATTTGTCAGGCCTGGTACCAAGAAGCGCTCGGTAACAACAGTTCCCGGTTCTGTGGTTGGTCCTGATAAGGAATTGCTTGAAAGGTTTGAAAAGTTGTTCAACGATGTGAATATGGTGGAAGCTGGAGAGGGTTTGAGCAAGGAAGATGTGCAGTTCGTTGGACCAAGTGCAAAGATCAACAATTGGAAAGCTACTCCTCTTCCTACTCGGAGGGGGTTTTAGTAGTGGGTTTTGATTTTCTTTTAGCTGTCTGGATTATTCCAGGGTTGTAATTCAGATTCTATGTTCTGTCCGTTTGACTGTATTAAACCTTGTTATCTTTAATTTCAATGAAATGAAATTTCCCTTTTCTTCATTCCTGATAATTTTATTTTTGTTTTCTTTTCTTCTTTGTACAGTTCTTTTTATGCTGGTTTAAATGACATGACATGCATGATGAATCTTCGGCCCAATCTTAAAAGCTAATCTAATTATGAAATAATAATACAATAAATTGAGTGTGATGATGAACTGGAATACGATGATGATGAGGCCTTTGAAGAAATTAGCAAAGAATTAAGCCACTTTGAATAAAAACCCAAGCCTAACCTGAATGATACAGAAGCAATCAATCTAGAGGAATAAGATAATGTCCGGGAAACAAAAATAAGTGTCCATCTTGAACCACAAATCAGGTAGGAGATAATCAAAGCATTGTTTGAATACAAAGATATTTTTGCATGATCATATGACGACATGCCGGGTTTAAGCACTAATTTAGTGGTCCACCAATTGCCCACTGACCCATCATTCCCCCTATCAAGCAAAAGTTGAGGAAATTTAAAACTGATATGAGTGTGAAGATCAAAGAAGAGGTCACCAAGTAGTTTGATGCAAAAGTCATTTGGATCACGCGGTATCCCACTTGGTTAGCCAACGTTGTGCTTGTGCCAAAGAAGGATGGAAAGACCAGGGTGTGCATTGATTATCGTCATCTCAACAAGGCGAGTCCGAATCCACATATTGACAGATAATTGTGCAAAACATGAGATTGGTTCTTTTGTGGTTTGTTATGCGGGCTATCACCAGATCTTAATGGATGAAGAAGATGTAGAAAAGAAGTTATTCATCATACCATGGGGAACATACTGCTACAAGATCATGCCTTTCGATTTGAAAAATGCTGGGGCAACTTACATAAGGGCAATGACAACTATATTCCACGACATGATACACAAGGAGATCGAGGTTTATATGGATGATGTAATTGTAAAGAACAGGAAGCAGTCTGACTGCATTAGGGATCTGAGAAAGTTCTTCCAAAGGCTTCGCAGGTACAATCTTAAGCTCAATCCTACAAAGTGCGCTTTCAGTGTTCCATCTGGAAAATTGTTGGGATTCATAGTCAGCCGTCTAGGTATTGAATTAGACCCCTCAAAAATCAAATCTATTCAAGAATTGCCACCTCTAAGGAACAAGACTTAGGTGATGAGTTTGTTAGGGGGGCTGAATTACATCAGCAGGTTTATTGCTCAGCTTACGACAACGTGTGAGCCTATTTTCAAGCTGTTAAAGAAGGATGCTACGGTCAAGTGGAAATACGAGTGTCAAGAGTCATTTGATAAGATAAAGGGGTATTTTTCAAACCCACCAGTGTTGGTCCCACCAAAATCAGAGAGGCCTTTGATTCGGTATTTGACGGTTTTGGACAATTCGTTTGGTTGTGTATTAGGTCAGCATGATATCACTGGCAGGAAAGAGCAGGCCATATACTCAGCAATAAGTTCACATCTTACGAGGTTAAGTATACTCAGCTTGAGAGGATATGTTGTGCCCTAACTTGAGTAGCACAGAAGTTGAAACATTATTTTTCATCTTATACTACTTACCTCATCTCTCGGTTGGATCCGTTGAAGTATATCTTTTAGAAGCCTATGCCCACAGGGAGGCTCGCAAAGTGGCAGATCTTGCTCACAGAATTTGACATTGTCTATGTGACCCGGACTGCAATGAAAGCTCAGACATTGGTCGACCATTTGGCTGAGAATCCAGTAGATGAGGAATTTGAGTATTTGAAGACTTACTTCCCCGATGAAGAGGTGATGCATGTTGATGAGTTGGAACAGGTCAAAAAGCTAGGATGGAAACTTTTCTTTGATGGGGCTGCCACTATGAAAGGTGTTGGGATATGAGCGGTACTTATTTCTGAAACAGGACAACACTACCCTGTTACGGCTCAGCTTCATTTCTATTGTACTAATAACATGGCCGAGTATGAGGCATGTATCTTGGGTTTGAGGTTGGCTGTAGACATGGGTGTTCAGGAAGTCTTGGTCATGGGGGACTCTGACCTTCTGGTACACCAGATTGAGGGGGAATGGGAAACACGAGATTTGAAACTCATACCGTACTGACAATGTTTGCATGACCTTTGTCAATGGTTTCAATCAATAGAGTTCAGGCACATTCCAAGGATTCATAATGAGGTTGCTGATGCTTTGGCCACTTTGGCATCAATGTTGCATCATCCAGATAAGGCTTATGTGGAACCTTCACAGATTCAGGTCTGCGATCAGCATGCTTACTATAATATGGTGGAAGAAGAACTTGATGGTGAGCCGTGGTTCCAAGATATGAGAGTACATCAAAATGGTAGTGTATCCAGTACAGTCCACAGGTGATAAAAAAGAACAATTCAACGGTTAGCAAGTGGATTTTTCTTCAGTGGAGGGGTATTGTACAAAAGAACACCAGACCTTGGGCTGTTGAGATACATAGATGCCAGACATGCCATAGCTACCATGACCTAGGTACATTATGGAGTCTGTGGACCGCATATGAGTGGGTACGTGTTGGTAAAGAAGATTCTCCGAGTAGGCTATTATTGGCTTACTATGGAGCGAGATTGTATCAGTTTTGTATGCAAATGTCATGAGTGTCAAGTAAATGGAGATTCGATTCACTCTCCGCCATCGGAATTGCATACAATATCTGCACTATGGCCTTTTGTTGCATGGGGCATGGATGTCATCGGGCCAATTGAGCCAGCAACATCAAATGGGCACAAGTTTATTCTGATGGCCATTGATTATTTTACCAAGTGGGTTGAGGCCAAAATGTTCAAGTTTTTAACCATAAAAGTAGTGGTCGATTTTGTGCACTCAAATATCATTTATAGGTTTGGGATACCAAAGGTGATCATTACAAATAAGGGGCTAATCTCAATAGTCATCTAATGAAAGAGGTATGTCAGTAGTTCAGGATTACACATCGTAATTCCACCACTTAACGCCCGAAGGCAAACGGAGCAGTTGAGGTAGCCAACAAGAATATAAAAACGATACTCCAGAAAATGATGGAGGGTTCTAGATAGTGGCATGAAAAGCTGCCTTTCGCATTATTGGGTTATCGTACTACTGTCCGTACTTCAGTAGGGGCGACTCCTTATTTGTTGGTATATGGTACCGAGGTAGTGATACCCGTAAAAATGGAAATCCCATCCCTTCGAATTGTCGCAGAAGCCAAAATTGATGATGATGAGTGGGTTAAAACCCGCCAGGAATAATGGAGTTTGATCGACGAGAAAAGATTGGCAGTAGTGTGTCATGGACAGTTGTATCAACAGAGAATGGGAAAAGCATATAATAAGAAAGTGCGTCCACGAAAGTTCAAATGAGTCAGCAAGTGTTGAGACGTATCCTTCCACATCAGGTTGAGGCCAAAGGCAAGTTCGCCCCAAATTGGCAGGGGGCATTCATCGTGACGAGAGTGTTGTCCAATGGTGCTTTGTATTTAATAGACATCGAAGGCAAGTGTGTAGAAATGGCCATCAATTCTGATGTGGTCAAGAGATATTATGTATGATCTTCTTTGGTTTAATTGTATTTGTTTGTACATAGCATATTTTGAAGATTGGAATGACAGAGGTATTTTGTTCTGCTATCTAAATACTTTATCCCTCGTCTCCCCCTTTGAGCCTTGTTTATTTCCATCCATACACCTGTTTTGGAATCAGTAGCAAAGATCAGAAGCACAAGTATGAAAGATAAGTAAAAGAGAAAAAAGAGAAAAGAAAGAGAAAACAAGAGAAAAAGAAAGAAAAAAAGAAGAAGAAAAAACAACAAAAAGAGAAAAGAAAGAGAAAAAGAAAAAGAAAAAAAGAAAGAAAAAAGAAGAAAAACACAAGAAAAGAGAAAAGAAGAAAGAAAAGAAAACAAGAGAAAGCAGAAGAAAAAGAAAGGAAAAATCACAACAACGAAGCAGTTTCTTTGACATGAACTACGTTCGACCTGATTCCTTTTAAGGATACGTAGGCAGCCTCATGGTTCGGTCCCATCAAAATAAAATCCAAAAGTCCCCAAGCAAAGAAACTGGGATAGAAGTTGTTGTTGTTGTAAGAAATCTGATTCCGAAAGTTGTAATTTTGAACCCAACTGAATCGTTTTTGAGCCTTTAATACCCTTTCTTTCTAACCCTATCCAGAAGCCCATATTACGGTCCAAAGAAAGACCTTATGATCAGTCTTCGAGAGATGTCAAGACGAGCAAGTAGAGGTGATTCATTTAAGGGGCAACACTCTGATCCAAGTAGGAAAATAATGAAAAATGAGAGTCTTATTGGTGAAAACCCTCAAGGACACTGTAAGGCGACGGGAGCTAAGAGAAATGAAAAATAAGAGAGTATTATTGGTGAAAACCCTCACGGGCACCTTAAAGAGAAAGTGAGTTGAGAGATGAACAAATGAGAGAGTTCTGTTGGTGAAAACCTTTCAGGGCACCTCGGGATGAACGAGGTTAAGGTTTGGCTGAAGAAATCAGGTTATGAAATTCCGGGGCAACAAAGTATGGCAACTGAAAGTTGGCTGGCTGGATGGACTGGGCCGGTTAATTCAAAATACATGTCATGATCAATGGTACCAGCTGTTTCGCTCAGATAAGTCTCTTTTCCTTTTTCCTTTTAGTAAGCCATCCTATTTTGGATTTTCTTTATCCTTAACTCTCAAGGTCATTGCATTTCATTTCTTTTGGGGTTTGTTTCTCTAAGATGTCTCAATGTCAGTCTTGTTCAAAGCAATTAAGAAAGGATTTCAAAGCTCATTACCAGCTTCCAAAAATGCAAAGCACGGTATGTCCAGAACATACCAAAGATAGCATGTAAAATGGGATATAAGGAGTCACCGGAAATTTCATCGGTGGAATAATTTGGGCAATTTCATGGGGGATGCAAAGGTTCAGAGAAAGGGGTCAGAGATGTAAAACAACAGTTTGGGTATAGAACACTCCGGTCATCAAAGGTCATGAGGTTTGAAAGTCAGTCAGAAAGTCAAGCGGCTCGGGTCCAATTCAAAAAAGCAGGTCAAAGCAAAACATGGCAGCGGAGACATCTTCAGCAAGAATTCCATCAACTAACCACCATTTTAAACTGATAAAATTTTCCTTTGATTGAAACAGGGGCAGAAAGTTTCGTTTGTTTCAAAGGAACTCTCCGTAGGGGAAGAAAAGCACCCAAACAGGTTTGACCGTAAACTCTCAAGAACCTCCTGAAAAATGTGGCTTAGTTAAATTTCAAAACAATCATGAATAGCATAGTTTAGCATAAGGAATATAAGTTGGCTTCAAAGATTGCATGTTTAAGATAGGAGTCAATTAGCAGTTTTTAGGACCCCCCCCCCCCCGAATAATGGGACCTAGTTTTAAGATTTCCATTAGATAACAAGATGTAGCACAAATTCTGTTGTAAGGTAGTATAATTCAGTCGTAAAATTGTCACTTTTAAGATAAGACTTGATTTTGATTTTCAGGACCCTCCTGGATAATAGGATGTAGTTTTGAGATCCTCTTAAATAACGGGACTTAGCGGAAGTAATACCTTTAGAAGATATAACTTAGGTTTATAATTGTCGTTCAATTAAGAGTTTTCAGGACCCCCTAGATAATAGGACCTAGATTTCAAATTCTTAGTAATAGTTGATAGAAGAATTCAGTTTAACAAGTCACCTATGTGCCCAGCTACCAAAATGGGGCAGAAAGTTTCCTTTGTTTTGTCCATTTTGTTGAAATCAGGTACCCACTTGGAGAACAAGGAATACAATTCAAGTTTCTACAATCAGGAGCCCACCTAGAGAATAAGGGAATACAATTCAAAGTCTCAGCAATCAGGGGCCCACCTGGAGAGCAAGGGAGTACAGTCCAAGTTTCAGCTTTGAAGTTCTTATTGATATTTGGTAACATGATTAGGTTTACACTCATATATATGCCCAGCTACCAAACTGGGGCAGAAAATTTTCTTTGTTTTATCTATTTTGTAGAAATCAGGAGCCCACCTGGAGAACAGGGAAATACAATTCAAGTCTAGCAATCAGGAGCCCGCCTGGAGAGCAAGGGAATACATTTCAAGTTTAGCAATCAGGAGCCCGCCTGGAGAACATGGGAATACATTTCAAGTTTAGCAATCAGGAGCCCGCCTAGAGAGTATGGGAATACATTTCAAGTTCATCAGTCAAGAGCCCGCCTGGAGAGCAAGGGAATATAATTCAAGTTTAGCAATCAGGAGCCCGCCTGGAGAGCATGGGAATACATTTTGATGTTTAGCAATCAGTAGGCCGCCTGGAGAGAATGGGAATACAATTTGTTGTTTAGCAATCAGGAGCCCGCCTAGAGAGCATGGGAATACATTATGAGTTCAGCAATCAGGAGCCCGCCTGGAGAGCATGGGAATACATTTCGAGTTCAGCAATCAGGAGCTCGCCTGGAAAGAAAGGGAATACATTCAATTTTAGCAATCAAGAGCCCGCCTGGAAAGCATGGGAATACATTCAAGTTTAGCAATCAGGAGCCCGCATGGAGAGCATGGGAATACATTTCAAGATCAGCAATTAGGAGCCCACCTGGAAAGCATGGGAATACTTGCAAGTTTAGCAATCAGGAGCTCGCCTGGAGAGCATGGGAATAAATTTTGAGTTTATCAATCAGGAGCCCGCCTGGAAAGCATGGGAATACATTCAAGTTTAGCAATCAGGAGCCCGCCTGGAGAGCATAGGAATACATTCGAGTTTAGCAATCAGGAGCCCGCCTGGAGAGTATGAGAATACATTTTGAGTTCAGCAATCAGGAGCCCGCCTGGAAAGCATGGGAATACATTCAAGTTTAGCAATCAGGAGCCTGCTTGGAGAGCATGAAAATACATTTTGAGTTCAGCAGTCATGAGCTCACCTGGAAAGCATGGGAATACATTCTAGTTCAGCAGTTAGGAGCCCGCCTGGAAAGCAAGGGAATACATTCAAATTCAATAGTCAGGTGCCCACCTAGAGAAAGAAGCAACATCTCAAATACAATTCAAGTTCAGCGGCCAGGCGTCCACCTGGAGAAAAGGAAAGCATCTCAAGATATAGTTCAAGTCAAGCAGTCAGGCGTCCACCTGGAGAAAAGGAAAACATCTCAAAGTACAATTCGAGTTCAGCAATCAGGCGTCCACTTGGAGAAAAGGAAAGCATCTCAGAATGTAGTTCAGGTTTTGGCAGTCAGGCATTTACCTGAAGAAAGGGAAAACATCTCAGATTACAATTCAAGTCGACAATAGAGGAATTTCACTAGGAGAATACAAGTCAGCATGGCAACAAAAGCTGCAAGATCAAGTTTGAAAAGATAGATATGTTTTGTAATCCATAGATTATAGTTTAGTCTAGCTTCTTTTTATTTTTGACATGGTGTAATAAGGGATTCAATAAGCAATAGCATCAGCAGCAATAGTGAAATCACAGCTTCATGGTAGTCCTAGCTACCAAATATTCCTGAACTACACTGACTTGATTCCTTTTTAGCCAAGGATATGTAGGCAACCTCAGAAGCAGGGTACGGTCAAATCTTTCAAAAATGCTTCCCATGGAGTATTCAAACGGGCAAAATCGCTTGCATCCGCTCACTTTATCTTTGCACAAAAGCTCTTCGTGTTTTCGATCAAAGAGGGACAATTGTAAGCACGTGGTTTTTCCCTACATGAATTACTCCCAAAAATTCAAAACAAAATAATTTCTTTTCATCATTTGCAATTTTGTGGATTTTTGTGGCATTTTCTGTTAATTGTTTGCATTTTCGTCTGTGTATTTTAACTAATAAAAAATACAAAAATATGTGTATTTGCATTTAGGGTCTTATTTTATATTTTTAGGTTAATTAGTTAATCAATTGTGGCAAAATATGAAAGAAAATAATAAATAGTTTATTTTGCATTTTTGAATTTCATAGTTTCTTCTTAATTTAGGACTTAATTAGTTTTTGAAAGTAATTAGTCTAGTTTTGGAATTAAATTAGGCCTTTTAATTTTTATTTACTTTATTTAAGCAAAAATCTGAAAAATGAAAAAGAAAAAAAAAAGAAAAAAGAATGAAAAGAAAAAGGGATTTATTAATAAGAGTGCAAATTTGAGCCAATTCAATATAAACTACAGGCCCAAACCATCTCTTCTCCATTAACCCGCCCAAGTTTACCCAGCCCAGTCTCCGCAAAACCTGATATGTCTCCCCTCACCTCCCAAACGACACCATCCAGACTGAGATCAATCCTAGCCGTCGAGGTTATTATGATCGAACGGCCCTGAAGTGGGATTTAATTGATACATATATGTCTAAAGCCTCACCCCTAACCCCATCTCGTCTCTTTCAGAGACCAACTCACCCTCAAACCCTAATTAGCCCGCCGCCCTTAAATCTCACCACTAGCCGCCGCCGGAAATTGCCCTACGACGGCAGCGAGTCTCCAATCCCAACCAAAATTACACCACAAAATCACCTTGACCCTCTCTCCCCGAATCTTGAATTGTCTTCCTTCGAATCATGACCTATCCTGTCGAATCTGAGTCGAAACAAGACCTGAAATTGTCGAACCCTAAAATCGGAGGATCCGTTGACGATTGAGACCACAATGGACCTTGACCGTGTGTTTTTATCCAAAAACACATGGTTGAGACCCCTTGTGGTCAAAACCGAGAGGTGAGAAGAATTTCAAATCCATGGCAGAGGTCGGTCCTTTTCCAATTAGGTATTTCAAGTCCTTTTATTGTTTCCCTGTTCATTTCATTCCAGTGTTCATTCCCCCTTGCTCCATTTTTTTCTCTATCTATTATTTTCTTCGACTCGAGTCAGTATGTTGCATGCCTAAAATTTGGGTTATATCAATAATTATCAGCATTTTAATGTGATTGATTTCTTTCTTTTTCAGTATTTTTTATTTCACTTTTTGCCTTTTTCTTTGTACTTTGTTCTGTCAATTTTCCTTTTGATGCTAAAATAGTAGAATAGTTTGGGTTCACCTATTTTGTGACATGTGATTTTTCTTATCACATTTTGGGCCTCAAAGGTTAAGAATCCCAAAAGGCCATAGAAATTGGTTGACCCGGTTAGTCCAAGACCTTTGGATCATGTGTTTGGTTTCAGGGGCAGGGATATGGAGGGTAGTTTGGGTAGTCTTAGCAAAGGAATCTTTTAATAACAGATTTAGAAGCTTCTAGAAAGCTAGGTGAGGGGGTTCAAATTGAATTTCAGACTTGTAGTAGGCTAGCTTGGTTAGCAAGTCAGTAATTGGAGGGATCAAGTAGCAAAAAGTAAAAATTAGAAAAGGGTAGAATTGAAAAAAAGGAAAATCTGATAGTTGCCCTAGTCCCTTACCTATAAAGGCACCCTAAACTTGCCTTGCAAGGTAGACCCAAGAGAGACCTAATAGAGAATAAGAATTTTTTTTAGAAAAAATCCAAAACAAAAATTGCTACTGTTTCATTAGATTCTGAGTGATTTTCAATTTATTTTTCAACTCTTGAAACTGTTTTAACTTATTTGGATGCAAAATGGATTGATATTTGGTGCTTGAAAGTCTGTTGGTTCAAGTTTTGCCAAAAGTTCACTGTTCCATCGAATTTCTCAAGTTGATTTTACTGTTTAACTGGTTGAACCTGGGCTAGCTGCTGTTGTTCACAGCTGATCCTTCATTTTTTTAATTGCTTTCCAGGTACACTTCTGTATTCTATATTATGTGAAGATTGATTTGAGGAATAAAAATGGAAATTCTATAAGTGGAAAAGCATGTTGTCAACTTCTGTTATGAGTCCAGCTTTATTACTTTGTTTCATGGTATTTTATAGCTTTTGTTCATTATTTTTTTGTAATTAATTTCTAATCTGGGTTGATGCAATTTGCTTTCTTGTATTTAATTTGGGACTATTATAGGATGTGAAAATAGGCTGTTAACCTGAGTTTAAATTCAGGGTAGATGCACTCTTGAGAACCTTGTGATATGACTGTTGTTGAGATTTGCTTGTTGAGTAGCTTATCTCAGTTGTAGTAACTTG
>MU683000.1:0-60392 GCA_026770625.1 Nicotiana glauca | reverse complement strand
GAGAATAAGAGAATGAGAGAAATTGAGATAGAGAAATGAGATTTGAGTGAGAAATGAAGAAGAGAAGGGGGTATTTATAGTTTTAGAAAAGGTTATTTTTGTAAAATCAAAAAGGGTTAAAAATATATTTTAAAAAAGGGCTATTTTTGCAATAAATCCGTTGGCCAACGGATCAGTCCAATTTCTGACCGTTGCCAACTGTCAATGGGACCCACACGTGCCAGATTTAAAAAAAAAATATAGCCTTTATACCGGGCCGGTTAAACCGGTATGGGTACTGTTTATCCGGACCGGGCTTAACGGGTCCGATTAACCGGCATTAAAAAATAAACAGAAATAACCCCTTTCCCCAACCAACCCAGCCCACCCGGCCCCCTATGAATCGGGCCGGTCCGGTTCCGGTTTAAACCGGTCTGGGCCGGTCTGGTCCCGGTTCTACCCGGCCCGTTAGACACCCTTAATTCTACCACACTCCTCATTAATATTCTTTTGTTTCACTTTATATGACGATGTTTGACTAGGCACGAAATTTAAAAAAGAGTTACATAATTTTAAAACTTGTGATTTTTAATATGCCATGAGTTTTTTATGGCTACAAAATCATGTTACTCCCTCTGTTCCAGTTTACGTGAACATATTTCCTTTTTGGTCCGTTCCAAAAAAAATGAACCCTTTCTAAATTTGGTAACAATTTAGCATAAACTTATAATTATACCCTTAATGAGAAGCTTTCATAACCACACAAATACTCTGATCCTCATTTGGACTTGTTTAGGACCACAAATTTCAACAGTCTTCATTTTTTTCTTAAACTCCGTGCCTCAAATAGGGGAGTATTAAGGAAAAAAATTTAAAACTAAATTATTTTAAAATAAAAATAAAAAAGTTCTTTTTGATAAATCAATAATAAAATGTGAATGGACCAAAGGAGTAATCATACTCATTTATTTAATGTGGCGCGGCTCGTAGACTCCTTTTATAAATTAGAGCCCTAGAAGCAAAAAAGACAAGGACACTAGCTAGCTGGTTATAACCGAAAAAGACATGGCTACTCATGGTAATTTCAAGAATGCCTTGATTGCATGCGTAGTTCCCCTTCCCTCCATTCTCTTCTACCTCTATTTCCTTCATCATCAACATGAAGATCAGTCGTTGTGGAATCACCATCCACTTCTTCTGGCTAATCTCCTGTTTTTCCTTAATGTCAACGTCCTCTTCTGGTTCGTTGCTCTTCTTCAATCAAGCCATTGGGTAATTAACTCACTTCTAAAATGAAATCACTGTCAATGCTAGCTCTTCCTTTTTAACTTCATGAATTAACCGACTTAGTTTTGTTCTGTTTTTTCTTTTTGAATTTATGATTTGCAGATGATAGGTTTGTATTGGATGGTGATTCCAGTAATCGTGCTACATTTCCATGCCAATCATCCTACGGCACAGTACAATCAATGGAGATCCCGTGTTGTGATGCTTTTGACATGGGTTTGGAGTATTAGGCTGATTCACAGCTACTTCCGACGTGAAAATTGGCAGTGGGGAGTGAGGCAAGACTGGAGATTTACAGACTTGAGCCACAAGTATGGCAAGAAATGGTGGTGGGTCTCTTTCTTGGCTATTTACCTCTCTCAGCAGGTAACTCTTTTTCTTCATTCCTTATGTTTTTGCTTGAAGAAACTCTGAGAATGACTCTGTTTCCTTTCTTACTATGTGGTTATTTGTAAAAGACATGGTAAATTTGAAATAGTTATAATATTAGTAAATTTTTCCACATTTTGTTAGTCCCATATTGGTTGAGGGTCCGTCTTGTTATCTCCTCATATGCTTTTTGGGCAATGTTCAGACCTACCTTTTGATTTTAAATTAGGCTCAAGTCCAATTTTTTTTTACGTCAGACCTATTTCTATTCGCGATTTATCGAATGTTGGGCTCCGTTATGTTGTCCATGCTCTATCCAATGTTGGGCTCCCATGTTATGTTGTCCATGCTCCATATGTCCGGTACTAGGCGAACGAAGTTTTTAAGAGTTACACTTGGGTTGGAATATGAGTTGTTATACCTTTGATTGAGTCTATTTGCAGTATGCATTTTCTGATGGCACAGCAACCATATAACGAAGTGTGCAACAAAGACAAGAAATATGATAAGATTATTCACCCAGTATCAAATTTCTTAGCCATTCCTCAAGCTTTAGCCGCATCCAGTCCGATTGCTTTAGCCCTCCAAATTTTAACATCAAATCACATTGCATTCTCTGAGTTGGGAGAAACAAATAGGAAAAGAGCACTACCTCTTTAAACTAGCTCTTTGTTATTGCTTCTTGTGATATTGAGTTTTTTGTATACATTTTGTCTTTGCAGGTTTTACAGATGGGAATATGCCTACCTCTATATGTTGTCCATACACAGGACAAACCATGGAGCATCTGGGATTTCATTGCCATCGTCATCTGTCTCTCCGGCATCACAATCGCCTATCACGCCGATACACAGCTCCACAATTTTGTTAGCAGAAATCAAAAACTGAAAGAAGTTGGCCAGCCAATGGTTCCAATTCTTGACAAAGGCCTTTGGTGCTACTCAAGACATCCTAATTATTTTGGAGAACAGTTATGGTGGTGGGGACTGGCTTTAATTGCATGGAATTTGGGTCAAGGTTGGACATTCATTGGTGCACTCATAAATAGCATTTGCTTAGCATATGTCACTCTGCTTGTGGAGAGGAAAATGCTTAGTCAAACATACAGAGCTGAAGCATATAAGCTCTACCAAAAGACTACATCTGTGTTGATACCATGGTTCAAGTCTTCCTCAATTGGAAAAGATAAGAAAACTTGAATTCTTTGTCATATCAGTTGAAAAGAACATTTGTAAAAGCAATGGATTGTAATATGCTCTGTATTTTTATGAATTATCTTAATATATAGTAGTAGACAACAACAATAACCACCAAGTGAGTTCCTACTAGAGTGTACGCAGACCTACCTCTACTCCGCAGAAGAGAGACGCTATTTCCGAGAGCTGTATGTAAAAGAAGAAAAATGTGCAATAAGTTAGACAAACTAAATCAAGCAATCAATTCCCCGAACGTATGATTTGTTATCATAGTTGTGTTTTTTGGACCAGGTGTAGCATTTTCCTCCTTTTAAAAATAATATTTTTGGGTAACATATAGGCATAGTTGAGTTATTTTTCAGTACAATGGTACAATGGTAGATAAGTGTAAACTCAATCATTACACCTAAATCCCCTCCCGTTGCTATAAATAGGCCTTATCATCGTGGAGTTACGATTTGAACCTTATGAGTTCGGGATTATAATCCTTCTAAGTTATTGGATTCTGAATTAATAATTTGTACATATTCATTGAATTTCTTATACAAATACAGGGTCTGAACAAAAGCTACTGAGTTCGGTCGAAACCACGACCAACAGTGTAGCTTAGCCCCTGCTTATCATAGCCTCGTCTGGACATGAAATTTTAGAGTGACTCCAAGGATGCAATGGTATTTCTCTTGAACCGTCTAATTCTGCTAGAATTTCTGTTATTTCGCTGCCAATTTCCACTATTTTGTAATATGTTATCGGTACAAGTCTCTTGATATTTCTCTTTGAATTCAATTTTCTACTTCAAGTGCAACTTTCAAAAGGCTTACGAGATTAATCTTCTTTTGTGAGTATATACAGGATTGAGATAAAATTCCTGCAGCATTTCATTAGTTCTAGAAGATTCATTGCTCAATCAGTTTTTTTTTTTTACCTCGTAATTGAGAAGATCAACCAATAAGACTAGTATAAATTAAGTAAGTCATCTGAGATGCTCGCATTGTAAACAAATAGATATTAAAGGAAAGGTCAAGAGTCACAAGATTCTTATACTTTCCAACTGAGAAGGAAGATAATCAGTGAATTTATTCATGAGTTCAAGGTGCAACTGATGGATTTCTTAAGAGTATGTGTTCAAAACAACTGAAAGTACATTTGCTCCAAAAGAGTATGTGCTCAAATGTCAATCATGCATATTCAGCAATATCAGGTCTTACAGATTATATGAAGGAATCAACCAGAGTAATAGAGACCACATAATAAACAAAAAATTAAGACAAGTAGCGTGCAAAAGAGATTCTTAATGATCTCGATAAATCATTTTGAGTTGCTTGGCTTACTGGACGTTAAGAGTCTTGACAGAGTGATAAAAGAAGAATCCATGAAACAAGTGATCTCATGTGGTTTCTCAGAGAAAAGTTCATTAGTAGATAAAAAGCTTGAAGCCATTATTTTGCATTTTTTCGACCTGAATTTCCTCGACATTCCTAGCTGAATTTGCAACAGATTCCTGGCACGACTTTACCTCGATGGATTTTAGGCAAATGAAGTAACCAAATTCAGAAGGGATTTCGACAAGACAATCACAACTATGCAGAACCAGTTGCTCAAGGTTAGAGAAAGCATCCTCTGAGACACTCCAACACGCAAAGGAAATGTTTTCTAGCTTCAGCACTTTTAGTTGGGAGAATTGCTCATCACTTACTTCCCATTCTTCGCCACAAAAAGCATCGGATTGTAGCTTGAGTATCACAAGGTTAGGAAGTGTTGAGATGGCTGAAATTTCACTCCATGGCAATCCAAAACCACAAAGTGTCAGCTTCTTAAGATCTGACGGGAAATTGAATACACATGGTGATCGCTCTGGCTTGTGGAAACAAAACACCTTGAGTGATTCAAGCTTGGTTAAGTTCTGTAATCTTGGGAACTGATTGCAGTTCTTTTGTTGTTCCTCAGAATAACCCCATGATCCTGAAAATACACATCTCAGTTTTCGAAGATTAGGGGTCTTACCCAATACCTTCTCCACATCCTCACCAGATGAAAAAGCAGGAGTGGAAAAAGTCTCCAAATTATCTAATTCCGAGGGATCCTCAAGGAATACTTTTAAGTTCTGCAAATTGAAGGAGGCACGGTCGTTTAAATGTAGATGTCTCATCTTAACCATCTTACACAGTGAGTGTGGCAATAAAAGTTCATTTCCAAGCCCTTTAACCATAAGTGTTTCAAGATTCCGGAGATTGTCTATAGATGATGGAATAGATTCCTCAAAAGTTCTAAGTGCAAGGTACCTCAATTGACACAGTTCAGTTGGGAAAGAATCAACAGTCACAAACTCCAGATCTAACACTCTAAGACACTTAAAGCTGTGAAAAGCAAATGAGACCTGATTGCCGACTGAGGGGACAACATCATCACCAACCTTCCTGAATAATATGGAATGGACATTGGAACAAGATGGACTCCTTTCAACAAGATTGTGTTGTTTTGAATAAATGGATATACGACGCTGTACAAGCATTCGGGACAACACTTCGGCAGAATTTGCATCGTGATCCCTGTCCATAGGAAGAAACAGAATCAAAACAAAGTAAAATTGATTCAGTAAGAAAGTAAAAAGAGAAATTGAATATATACCTATATATCCATAGTAGAAATTTCTCCTCCTTTGCCTTTTCCTTGCAAAATTCAAGCAACAGGTCATGGATACGACATGCTTTTACTTTGCCAAGATATCTATTCTTGGTGGCCATCACCATGTTTCTTCTAATAAGATCCTCTAAATAATCTTCTGCTACATCAGCCAAGCGTCTTTCCTTTTGTTTTACTACCAAACCCTCCGCCGTCCATAACTTCATTAACTTTGAGATCTGAATCTCTTTGTCCTCCAAGAATGCTCCAAAATACAGAAAGCAAGGTTTGAGATAATGGGGCAAATTCTTGTAGCTGAACTGTATGATGTGCTTGGAGTCGCCACGAATATGTGAACCTAAACCATCTGCCACTTGTTCCCACTGCTCTTTCTTTTTCATACTTTCAAGAACACCAGCTACCAAAACAATTGAAAGAGGTAACCTTCCACACTTGTTTGCTATTTCCTGTCCAACACCTTCAAGAGCCGGTGGACAACTTTGTTGGAGAAACACCTTTTTCTGTAACAACGTCCAGCTTTCATCTTCAGAAAACAAGCGAAGATGATGAAGAGAACTAACACAGCTAGCATAGGTAGCAACCTTCTCTAGCCGGGTTGTCAGCATAATTCTGCTACTGTTGTTGTTAGCCGGAAAACATGACTGTAACTCATCCCATGCTCTAGTTTCCCAGACATCATCAATGAGGATAAGATATCTCTTTGAGAATAATAGTTTGCGCAACTTATCAGCTAATTCATCTTCAGGCACTTCACTAAGATCAATTGGCTTCTCGACCACATCACTCAGAATAGAAACCAACACCTCTCGACGGTTGTACACTTGAGAAACATAACATTTTGCACGAACATCAAATTGTCGAACAACTGATTCATCAATGAATAGTTTGTTAGCAATTGTTGTTTTACCTTGTCCAGCCATTCCAACAATAGAAATGACATCTCTTTGTGATGTTCCTCTAACAAGTAGGTTTGTTATTGTTTGCAAGACGTCCTGAAATCCCACCATATCTTCAGCTGTAGTACAATCCAGTTGAGATGATATATGGCCTTGGGAAGCCTTTCTAAAGCTTTTTGGTCGTGAGCCACGTACCTGGTCTAACGTAGCTTCCCTGGCCTTTTTCTCCACCTCTTTAATGAAGACCATGTTAACACCTTCATCCCCTTCACCCAGTAGTTCCAACTCTTTTGTCGTCATTTTTGCGAGAACACCGGCCAGCACAACAACTTTAACAGGCGACCCTTCACACCGTTTGGCTAATTGTTCTGCAAGAAGTCTAAAATTTGGCGGGCAACTTTGTCGGGGGAACGCCTTATTTTGTAACAGCGTCCAGCTTTCTTCATCAGTAAACAAGCGCAGATAATGGGGTGAACTAACACATCTAGCCTTAGTAGCAACTTCATCTAGACAAGTTGTTAGAAGAATTCTGCTTCCATTGTTGGCATCTGGAAAGCAAGACCTTAGATAATTCCATGCTACAGAGTCATTAACATTATCAATGAGGAGAAGATACCTCTTTGGCAATAAAAGTTTGTGCAATTCATCAGCTAATTCATCTTCTCTCGCTTCACTAAGATCAATTGTCTTATCAACAAGATTCCTCAGAATAGCAACTAATAACTCTCTGCGTTCAAAAGCAGCAGGAACAAAACATTTTGCACGAACATCGAACAAAGAGACAACTAATTCGTCAGTGAATAGTTTGTTAGCAACTGTTGTTTTACCTTGTCCAAGAGTGCCAACAATCGAGATAATATCAAGCTCTCTTGGTGTTACTCTAACAAGTTGATCTCTTAAGGTTTGCAGTACATCATCGAAACCTACCATTTCATCTGTTATTTCTTCAGTTATCCTTGGAGTACTAGCCATTTGTGATGATACATTAACATAAGAAGATCTCTGGTTCTCCAGAATTTCATTGAACTCTTTCACCGCCTCTTCAGAGAAGTTCACGTGATCCCGATTCTTCGCCAGTTTTGCAAGAGCATTGGCCAGAATAACAACCGCAAGGGGTAGCCCGAGAGAGGTTTTTACTAGTTTTTGTCCAACATCTCTAATATACGGCGGGCAACTTTGTCGGAGGAAAACCTTATTTTGTAACAACATCCAGATTTCTTCATCAGAAAACAAGCGAAGACGATAGGGAGAACTAACACGTCTAGCATAATTAGCAACTTCGTCTAACTCTGTTGTTAGAATAATTCTGCTTCCATTGTTGGCATCCGGAAAGCACGACTCTAAAAAGTCCAACACTATAGTTTCACGAACATCATCAATGAGGATAAGGTATTTCCTTTGCAACAATATTTTGTGCAACTTGTCAGCTAATTCATCTTCAGGGACTTCACTAAGATCAGTTTTCTTGTCAACCACATCACTCAGAATAGCAACCAACAAATCTCTACGTAAATATACAACTGGAAGAAAACATTTTGCATGAACATCAAACAGAGAGGCAATTGATTCGTCATAGAATAGCTTTTTGGCAACTGTTGTTTTACCTTGTCCAAAAGTGCCAACAACTGAGACAACATCAAGTTGTGATGTTCCTCCAACAAGTTGGTTTCTTAATGTTTGCATCACGTCCTCGAATCCCACCATTTCTTCAGTTGTGCTTGGTATACTGGCCGATTGTGATGATGTAGCAACATTGGAAGCATTGGTGAAGTTGTCCATTGGTGCGTCACACGCCTTGTCCTCCTTAATCTTTTCGACCTCTGCCTTAAGAAACTCAATCTCCACAATGAGATCCGAAAGCCATGGTGTAAGAAACCAGCCAGGAACATCCTTAGTCACGAAACAATCAACTATATATTCTATTTCATATGCCTTGGCAATGACCACTGTGGCAAGATGTTGCAGTCTATCATGATTAATACATTTTTCTGCTGCAACATCCCTCAAAAAAGGATGCAAAAATTCAAGATCCTTCAGCACAGCTTCAAGTTGGCTCTTGGCAGAAGGAAGTGTATCAGCAGACTGATTAAGGAACTCCTTCATGTTGACCAGAAGGAAATCAACAAAGCCAAGTCCATCAATCCTAGGTAAAATCGATTGAAATGACATTTGAACGATTTGGTAAGTCAAAGCGCTTATACGCTGAATCAAGCCAGGCAAATCAAGGGCGACCTCTTGATTTACTTCTCCAGATGCCACGTCTTCCTCGTTACCATATAACGAGAAAATGAAAAGTGCTGCATTGACCATCAAATTATCTATTTCTCTGAGCTTAGATCCAAAGCCCTGTGGTGGCAAATCCTCAAGATAAGTTCCCAAATAGTCCAACATCTTGAAAAAGTTGTCCATTTGATTCTGATCCTCCAAAGGAACTATCAAGCCATAGCTATAAGAGAATTGTAACATCACCAGATTGATTTTGAGAAAAAGGGTAAACATTGTTTCCATTTTAGCTAGGACAGCGTGACGCCAGGTTAATTGAGGTCCGGACATAAAAGATTGGAGGAGTTCAACATAGATACGGCGGACACATGGCTGAATGGGAAAAATGCTCTTCAATACAAAATCAGTAAGGAAGGAATTAATATCAGTTTCCTGATTAACCTTGTTATGCTCAGGATAATGCAAGAAGATAATCATTGCTGCATGACAAGTGACAGCTATAGCATGAGTGAAGAAAGTAATTTGGCTAGAGTCTTGTAATTTTCTGACAGCAAGCATGTAACAGAGAGATTGTGGTGAACTCAATGCGCAAAGGAGATCCCGAAGTTGTGGACTAATAGATAAGGAAGAAGCCAAAGGTGTGCTCACCACATAATTTATAGTCTCTATTATATCACCAATGAGTTTTGCTATAGACGTGGGAGTAGCATCAGAAAGATTTACTACCTGAGGATAAGAGTATTGAGCTTTGATTTCCGACTTACAAATCCGGATCTTTTCTTGCACCTCAGACAAAGTGAGATCAAATTTTGGATCAGGTGACACCATTCCTGCGGAGAATAGACTTTTGAGGTCCGATCCTACAACGCTAACCATAGCTCGGATGTGTTCGGAAACATCCAGCAAGTTGCTGTCAGTAGTAAAGCTCTGCAGCCTGAGGAAAATGTCCAGAAACTTGAGCTCCATAATGAGGAAATTGATTTCATCCAATATTAGATCTGTCAAGGACAATCTCCATTCATCTTTCATCAATTCTAGAGCTTCAATGGCTTCTTTGCAAAACATCTTAGCGTCTCTCTATCAGAATATTAGTTGTTTTTTGGTTTGTCACACAAGAAAAGGAGAAGAAGAGGAGAGGACAGAAGATGGCTCGATCAGTCTTTCTTTATATTCAGATCAACAACATTGCACAAAATGGTAATAGCGTTGACTTTAGTAATTCTTTAATTTGTACATTATTATATACGTCTTTTTATATGATTGTATATTTCAGTATATATGACATTGGAACAGACAGTTCAACAACTTAATATTCCCTCCGTTCACTTTTACTTGGCACGTTTTGACTTTTCACACCCCTTACCGCTTGTTTGGATGGTTGTTACTTATTGTATTCTATCGTATTGTTACATTAAATACCATATTTGTTATGGTTGTTACTTAACTTTTATTGTATCGAATCGTTAAATGAGTCGTTACATAACAACAAAATGTGTCACTTAATGTAACGACCGATTGGTGTGGTTTCGTCGTTATCTTATCTTTTTCTCTCATCTCACCCTTCATTATTACTCCCTCCGTTTCAATTTATGTGAACCCATTTGACTGGGCACGGAGTTCAAGAAAAGATAGAATACTTTTGAACTTACGGTGTAAAATGAGGCACACATATTTTGTGTGGCTATAAATCGTTGCATAAAGGTAAATTGTTTCCAAATAAGGAAAGGGGTCATTCTTTTTTGTACGGATCAAAAAGGAAATAGGTTCACATAAATTGAAACGGAATGAGTATTAAATAAATTTATTTTATCATTTGCCCGACCTTTTTATATAATAAATTTACCCTGTATCATAATTTTTTTGTAATATTACATGTTTATTGTTCATATTGCTGGTGTGTGATATCATGAGACAATAGCAAATGATACAATCTATCCCAACATTGTATTCATCGAACGATACAGTATGACACGATACAATATAATGCAATACGATACATTATGAAACGATGTATAACAACCATCCAAACAAGTTGTTAAGAAATACTACTCCCTCCGTTTCAATTTACGTGAACCTATTTCCTTTTTAGTCCGTGCCAAAAAGAATGACCACTTTCCTTATTTGGAAATAATTTACCTTTATGCAATGATTTATAGCCACACAAAATAAAGGTGCCTCCAGTGGCGGAGGTAGGATATATACTAAGGGTGTTCAAAAAAAATTGGATTGCAGCTCACGGGAATCGAACCTAGGATCTTCTACACATTTTGAACATCCTTGACCACTGAGCCAAACATTTGCCTTGTGTCAAGGGTGTTCAAAACTTAATATATAGAGATAAAAAATAGATTTTGCCTTATATATACAGTGTAATTTTTCGGCGAAGGGTGTTCGGGTGAACACCCTTGCGCCCCCCTGCCTCCGCCCTTGGGTGCCTCATTTTACACCACAAGATCAAAAGTCTTCTCTCTTTTCTTAAACTCCGTGCCCAGTCAAATGGGTTCACATAAATTGAAACGGAGGGAGTAATAAATATAGTGTATAATTTACCATGATACTCATATATAATTTATGCACATTTTATTGAGTTTGAGAAAATGATTTGAAATGAGTAATAAATACTATGTGTAAAACAGGAAAAAAAAATTATCTTTTCTGCGTGAAAATGACAAGTAAAAATGAAAATATGCCAGGTAGATGAAATGTTGTATCAACTTTGGCGCATGAATGTGGCGGTTTGATTAGAAAAGGCGTAAGATACTATTGAACATGATAAATTGGAGTAGAATATTTTAAAAATACAATAAAGTCACTTAATTATGCTTGTAGTATTAGTTTTTCAAACTTTTGATTATCAAATACTTAATTCACTCTTAAAATTTCTTTGTCTTCTTTCTTTTACCTATATTATAAGTTTTTTACTCTTTTTAATCTGTATTATGAACTTACTATAGAACAAATAAATTTTAATTATAAAGTAATAAAGTGCAAAATATTTTTTCAAGCATATGTAATGTTGAAATAATAAAATAATGTAGCGCAATAAAAAAATTAATTGGAATAATTTGTTCGTATTAGTAATTTTAACACTTACAATATAAACTCAAAATATAATTTAAAGAATTGAGAATGAAAAGGAATAAAAGTTTTTTTAAAAATATATTCCATCCATGTAATATAAAAATAATTATTTAAATTAGGGATATAGTTTATAATATACATACATTATATATGTTTGAAAATTGTTCTCTATTATTTTATTATTCTAATATTATATATCTGATCTCGCTCAACTATGTCTTATAAAAGGGATTAAGCAGTCATTGCAAATATAATATGATTTTAGAGTCCAGAATCGAATCCTACAAAAAGGTAATTAAAGTTTAGCTACAACTGTTCACTATCACTAAGAAGACAAGTTAGAATAGATTTAATTATAAAAATTAAGATTTCTATTTCTAGCTACTTAACTAACAATTATTAAAGTTGTTAAATTATCAATTAAAGACGATGAAGCTGGAGACAAGATTAAGGAGGTCTCGAGTTATGATTTTTCCAATTACCAGATTCCTTCTCACAATGTTATCTTTAATCTCCCCGATTTATTCTCTATTGATCGTGACCATTCAACTTACCGTAATTCTCTCTCGAGCAATCTCAGTAATTTACTAGATATATTCTCTCGAACTTTGCTAACTAGTAATTTTTCACATATCACTATGACCACATCACGATTTTGTTATCACGAATCTTGCTTTTAACCCCTCGTATTGATCTCTCATATACCTAGGGAGTGACATTGTTCAACAACTACCTAAATATGAATGCTCTCTCGACATATTAAATAGGCGCAATTAATCGACAATCATTCAATCAATTGAAATAAGCACGTAGTTGAAGTAGCAAAATTCAACGGCTCGATTATATAAAAACGTAACAAGAATTTATCCTGCAAAACATGCCATCAAAATCCTAGATAAGAAATTTGCTACTTATAGTAGTATGTAAAATTTCAATACTAAAATTCATAACCAATATAAAAAATAGAAAGAAGAAAGGAAAAACTCGTATTTGAATTTTTCTTCTTGCTCTTAGCGTATTCTTACCTCCAAAGGTACTGTCTCCCTTCAAAAATAATTTGAGAAATTATTTACATGATGTAGGGTTTTCATGAGGTGAATCTATCAAAGCCAACTCCGGACAGAATTTTTGGGTGTGCTTGTCTTCGTCCGACATGAGGGCATGCACGAGCTCAGTTTCTCGTTGTAGGGTTTGCATGTTAGCGAAGGGTAAGCCCCCTCCGTATCGTGTTCGCGACCAGCTCCTCGCATTCACGAAGAGTAACTCCACCCCAATCATAATTTTCGTTTCGCGATCGCGAAGCACAAAACACTAGACATCAGAAAACAACTGAAACCAACAACTTTTAAGTTTGTAATGGTCTGTAGCCTATCCAAAACTCGCCTGAGCCGCTCGGGCTTAAAACCAAACATGCGCACAAGTGTAATAACATCATACAAACTTGCTCGTTCGATCAAAATACTAAAATAACAACTAGAACTACGAATTAGATATCAAAATGCATGAAATTTCAAAGAAAACTCAAGAACTTCTAAAATTACAACCAGGTGTCCGAATCCTATCAAATCAAACTCCGATTTGCACCAAGTTTTGCATATGAGTTTCAAATAAGACAAGTTTCAAATAACAAAACGGATCCGAACCAAGTCCCGCAACCAAAATCTGAACATGATGACCACAGAGTCAACTTACGTTCAAACATAGGAAATTTCCAAACCTTCAATTTTCTAGCTTTCGGCAAAACAAGTCAAATCAAGTTAGGGATTTCCAATTTCAATTTCGGGCATACGTCCAAATCTAAATCACGATACAGGCCTACCGAGATCGTCAAAATATCGATCCGAGACCGTTTACACAAAATATTGACCTTGGTCAACTCAAGTTATTTTTAAAAAAATCATGTTTTGTCCAAATTGTCACATAAAAATTGAACCACAAAATTGATAAAATGAAACAGAAGTGAACCGAACGGACCGATAAACATTACAAGAAGAGTAGCATTTCACTATTAGCTAATACAAACAGTCCTAAAAAAAGAAAATACAAACAACTAAACCGTTATTCTCGTTATCTTCCATCATCACCTCGTCTTCGCAATCACTCTTTCAGATAAAAAACGCATTCATTCCACCCCATTTTCAAATCCCAAAATTTCCCCATTTTTTTTTTCAAATCCCAAAAATTCCTCAATATTAATCATCACTCTCAAATATAAACCAAAATCCCATAAAAGTGCATAGTAATGGCGACCCTAGAAAGCTTGATCGGATTAGTGAACAGAATTCAACGTGCTTGTACTATCTTAGGAGATCATGGTGGTGAAGGAATGTCCCTCTGGGAAGCTCTTCCTACTGTCGCTGTCGTCGGTGGTCAGGCTAGTATTCCTACGTTATTCATAAACAACTGCGTCTCCGATCCCAAAAATCGGGGTCACATATATTTAAATCATTCATTTTCAATTTTTTGGTCTTCGTTATGTTCAATATTATTATACAGCGAATCAATAAATCAAATAACTCTGAATCTCTGAATAGTTGGAGTCCGCAATATGAATCTCTACATTATAATAGTGTTACATGCATTTATTTTTGTTTGGAACGTTTCAGTTTCTGATTTTGTGGTGTGATAATCAATCAGAGCTCTGGAAAATCATCTGTATTGGAAAGCGTCGTGGGAAGAGATTTCCTGCCTCGTGGATCAGGTAATTTTTAATATTTTTAAAAAAACTTTGGATTGCATTTTTATGTGTGGAAAGTCTGATTCATGAGTATTGATGAGCGAAGTCTAATGCTGAACACTGATTTAATTTCTAGGTACTGATCTAAAAGTCTCTATTTTCATAGTGAAGAAGTGATAGAGTAGTTATTGGCGTCTTATAAATCTAGGGTAGGTACTTTATTTGATTATTAGGTTATTCAACTGCTATCAATTCCAAACTAGTTGGCGTTAGCTAAATGAATCCTCTATATCCATTTTTCTCTATTTGGACCAATTTCATTCCATTACTAAATAATATGTCTCGTAAGATTAGAGGTTATAACTAGAGGTTATCTAAATTTCACAATTATCCGCTCACTGAGATACAAGTCCCTAACCAAATTATTGATCTTCTCTAATAAATCTCTTTACTTTTTTTTTGCATTTTGAGATTACAGAGTGTTTGATGCAATTGTCTTCATATGATTTGAAGTTAGCTGTTAAGCACATTTCTATCCAGTCATTTCTCTTTTCTGATAATTACTCTTTGAGTTTATACTTCATCTAATTTGGTTTTCTTTTTCCTCGTGTCTTGTAATTTGAAAGGCATCGTCACAAGGAGGCCATTGGTACTTCAATTGCATAAGACTGAGGGAGGGGCTGAATATGCGGAGTTTCTGCATGCTCCAAAGAAAAAGTATCCTGACTTTGGTGAGTTTTGATATTATAAGAAACTTTCTTTAACGGCTGGTCTTTCAGTTTTGGTTTAGTTGATATGTGTTTGCATGATAATTGAACTTTTACTAGGTTTGTACGCTCCATATGCTACATATGTACTGTGGGGTCCATCCCCATTGATTAAGAAGATTTTTCTTCATCGTTGGTTGGTTTTCAAAGTTGGCAGCCAATCTCTTTTGCATTTGTCAAATTTGACAGGCGTGAGGAAGGAAATGTCAGATGTAGTAGGCGAGGCTCTGCCTATAAAAGAAGAGCTTCGGCCCTTATTTTGATACATCAATCTCAGAGGAAAAATATATCTGAGAGTTAGAAAGAAAGAGTGAGGTTTCACAGACAGGGTATAAGAAAATAGTCTGTGAAGAAAATAGAGAGTGAGCGATAATGTAGTGAGGTGAAAATATCAAAAGATGGTTATTTCTTTTGAGTATTGCAGTGGTCTTTGGAGTATTTTACTCGGACCTACAAAGTATAAAATTCCTTGCTATAGTGATATCAGTTGCTCCTATCGGGGCCGTGGATTTTTCCTTATTCAGAAGGGTTTTCCAATAAAATTTTTGGTGTTGTTATCACTATTTTTATTCTTGTTAATTACCGTATCTCGGTACTACGTTATTATTTCGCTTTTAATACCGTGAATATTATTTCTGTGGGGGTTTATTCCCAACAACTGGTATCAGAGCTCAAGTTATACTCGTTCACTGAAATACTATTCACTGTCGGTAGTAGTATACTTGGTGAAAAATAAAAATGTCCGGAGTAAAGTACGAGGTAGCAAAATTCAACGGAGATAACGGTTTCTCAACATGGCAAAGAAGGATGAAGGATCTGTTCATCCAACAAGGATTACACAAGGTACTAGATGCTGATGCCAAAAAGCCTGATACCATGAAAGCTGAGGATTGGACTGACTTGGATGAAAGAGCTGCTAGTGCTATCAGGTTGCACTTATCAGATGATGTGGTAAATAACATCATTGATGAAGATACTGCACGTGGAATTTGGACAAGGTTGGAAAGCCTATACATGTCCAAAACGCTGACAAATAAATTGTACCTGAAGAAGCAGTTATACGCCCTACACATGGGTGAAGGTATAAATTTTTTGTCACATTTAAATGTGTTTAACGTGCTAATCACGCAGCTTGCAAACCTCGAAGTAAAAATCGAGGAAGAAGATAAAGCCATCTTGCTGCTGAATTCGTTGCCATCTTCATACGATAATTTGGAAACAACCATCCTGCACGGTAAGACTACCATTGAGTTAAAAGACGTCACATTGGCTCTTCTACTCAATGAGAAGATGAGAAAGAAGCCTGAAAATCAAGGACATGCTCTCATCGCAGAAGGCAAAGGTAGGAGTTATCAAAGGAGTTCAAGCAACTATGGTAGATCCGGAGCTGGTGGGAAGTCAAAAATCCGATCTAAATCAAGAGCAAGAAATTGCTACAACTGTGATCAACCAGGTCACTTCAAAAGAGATTGCCCAAATCCGAGAAAGGGAAAAGGTGAAATCAGTGTCCAGAAGACGACAACACAGCCGCCATAGTGCAAAACAATGATAATGTTATCCTTTTTATAAATGAGGAAGAGGAATGCATGCACCTGTCAGGTCCAGAGTTGGAATGGGTAGTTGACACAGTGGCATCTTACCATGCCACACCGGTAAGAGATCTTTCTTGCAGATATGTAGCAGGTGATTTCGGCAAAGTGAGAATGGGTAACACAAGTTACTCAAAGATTGCGGGGATTGGTGACATTTGTATCAAGACAAATGTCGGATGCACATTGGTTCTAAAGGATGTGCGGCATGTGCCTGATTTGCGGATGAACTTGATCTCAGGAATTGCTTTAGACCGAGATGGGTACGAGAACTATTTTGCAAATCAAAAGTGGAGACTCACCAAAGGATTATTGGTGATTGCAAAGGGGGTTGCTCGTGGCACGTTATACAGGACAAATGCAGAAATATGCCAAGGTGAATTGAACGCGGCACAAGATGAGATTTCTGCAGATTTGTGTCACAAAAGAATGGGTCATATGAGCGAGAAGGGATTGCAGATTCTTGCCAAGAAGTCACTCACTTCTTATGCCAAAGGTACAACGGTAAAACCTTGTGACTATTGTTTATTTGGTAAGCAGCATAGAGTCTCTTTTCAGACATCATCTGAAAGAAAATTCAATATACTTGATTTAGTATATTCTAATATTTGTGGCCCAATGGAAATTGAATCAATGGGCGGTAACAAATATTTTGTTACTTTTATTGATGATGCTTCACGAAAATTATGGGTTTATATTTTGAAAACCAAAGATCAGGTGTTGCAAGTTTTCTAGAAGTTTCATGCTCTAGTAGAAAGGGAGACCGGTCGAAAGCTAAAGCGTCTTCGAAGTGACAATGGAGGTGAGTACACTTCAAGGGAATTTGAAGAGTACTGTTCAAGTCATAGGATCATACATGAAAAGACAGTTCCTGGAATCCCACAACACAATGGCATAGCCGAGAGGATGAACCGCACCATTGTGGAGAAGGTGAGAAGCATGCTCAGAATGGCTAAACTGCCTAAGTCATTCTGGGGTGAAGCAGTTCAGACAGCCTGTTACCTGATCAACAAGAGTCCATCAGTTTCGTTGGCATTTGACATCCCAGAGAGAGTTTGGACCAACAAAGAGGTATCCTACTCGCATCTGAAGGTGTTCGGTTGTAGAGCTTTTGCACATGTGCCAAAAGAGCAGAGAACAAAGCTGGATGATAAATCTATTCCCTACATATTTATCGGATATGGAGATGAAGAGTTCGGGTACAGATTGTGGGATCCTGTAAAGAAGAAGGTCATCAGAAGCAGAGATGTAGTCTTCCGAGAAAGTGAAGTTGGAACTGCTCCTGGTATGTCAGAAAAGGCGAAGATAATTCCTAACCTTGTTACTATTCCTTCTACTTCTAACAATCCCACAAGTGCAAAAAGTACGATCGGCGAGGTTGCCAAGCAGGGGGAGCAACCTGGTGAGGTTATTGAGCAGGGGGAGCAACTTGATGAAGGTATCAAGGAAGTGGAACACCCCACTCAGGGAGAAGAACAATCTCAATCTCTGAGGAGATCAGAGAGGCCAAGGGTAGAATCATGCAGGTACCCGTCCACAGAGTATGTTCTCATCAGTGATGAGGGGGAGCCAGAAAGTCTTAAGGAGGTGTTGTCCCATCCAGAAAAGAACCAGTGGATGAAAGCTATGCAAGAAGAGATGGAATCTCTACAGAAAAATGGCACGTACAAGCTGGTTGAACTTCCAAAGGGTAAAAGACCACTCAAATGTAAATGGGTCTTTAAACTCAAGAAAGATGGAAATGGCAAGCTGGTTAGATACAAAGCTCAATTGGTGGTTAAAGGCTTCGAACAGAAGAAAGGTATTGATTTTGATGAAATTTTCTCACCTGTTGTCAAAATGACTTCTATTCATACAATCTTGAGCTTAACTGCTAGCCTAGATCTTGAAGTGGAGCAGTTGGATATGAAAACTGCATTTCTTCACGGAGATTTGGAAGAAGAAATCTATATGGAGCAGCCAGAAGGATTTGAAGCTGAAAGGAAACACATGGTGTGCAAACTGTATAAGAGTCTTTATGGGTTAAAGCAGGCACCAAGGCAGTGGTACAAGAAGTTTGACTCATTCATGAAAAGTCAAACTTACATAAAGATATATTATGATCCATGTGTATACTTCAAAAGATTTTCTGATAACAACTTTATTATATTATTGTTGTATGTGGATGATATGTTGATTGTAGGACAAGATAAAGAGCTGATTGCAAAGTTGAAGGGAGACTTATCTAAGTCCTTTGACATGAAGAACTTAGGCCCAGCACAACAAATTCTAGGAATAAAGATTGTTCGAGAGAGAACAAGCAGAAAGTTGTGGCTGTATCAGGAGAAGTACATTGAACGTGTATTAGAACGCTTCAACATGAAGAATGCTAAGCGAGTCAGAACATCTCTTGCTAGTCATCTAAAGTTGAGCAAAAAGATGTGTCCTACAACATAGGAGAAGAAAGGGAACATGGCTAGAGTTCCTTATTCTTCAGCAGTCGGAAGCTTGATGTATGTAATGGTATGTACTAGACCTGATATTGCTTACGCAGTTGGTGTTGTCAGCAGGTTTCTTGAAAATCCTGAAAAGGAACACTGGGACGTTGTCAAGTGGATACTCAGGTACCTGAGAGGTACCGTAGGAGATAGTTTGTGCTTTGGAGGATCTGATCCAGTCTTGAAGGGTTATACAGATGCATATATGGCAGGTGACAATGATAACATAAAATCTACTACTCGATATTTGTTTACATTTTCAGGGGGAACTATATCATGGCAATCGAGGTTGCAGAAGTGTGTCGCACTCTCTATAACTGAAGTGGAATACATTGCAGTTACTGAAGCTGGGAAGGAAATGATATGGCTGAAACGGTTCCTTCAAGAACTTGGCTTGCATTAGAAGGAGTATGTTGTCTATTGTGACAGTTAAAGTGCAATAGATTTGAGCAAGAACTCCATGTACCATGCAAGGACCAAACATATCGATGTGAGATATCATTGGATCCGAGGAAAGGTAGAAAGTGAAACCCTGCAAGTCCTGAAAATATCCACAAGTGAGAATCCTACAGATATGCTGACCAAGGTAGTACCAAGAGACAAGTTCGAATTGTGCAAAGAACTTGTCGATATGCGCTCAAGCTAGAAGTCCGGTGTTACCTCCTTCAGGTGAATGAGACTGGAGGGGGAGATTTGTGGGGTCCATCCCTATTGATTAAGGAAGATTTTTCTTCCTCGTTGTTTGGTTTTCAAAGTTGGCAGCCAATCTCTTTTGCATTTGTCAAATTTGATAGGCGTGAAGAAGGAAATGTCAAATGTAGTAGGCGAGGCTCTGCCTATAAAGGAGAGCTTCGGCCCTCATTTTGATACACCAATCTCAGAGGAAAAATATATCTGAGAGTTAGAAAGAAAGAGTGAGGTTTCACAGATAGGGTATAAGAAAATAGTCTGTGAAGAAAATAGAGAGTGAACGATATTGTAGTGAGGTGAAAATATCAAAAGAGGGTTATTTCTTTTGAGTATTGCAGTGGTCTTTGGAGTATTTTACTCGGACCTACAAAGTGTAAAATTCCTTGCTATAGTGATATTAGTTGCTCCTCTCAGGACCGTGGTTTTTCCCTTATTCAGAAGGGTTTTCCACGTAAAATTTTTGGTGTTGTTATCACTCTTTTTATTCTTGTTAATTACCGTATCTCGGTGCTACGTTATTATTCCGCTTTTAGTACCGTGAATATTATTTCTATGGGAGTTTATTCCCAACATGTACGTTCATGAGTTCCCTACTTTGACTTGAAATGAAAATTGAGATCTTCTAATAAGAAAGACATAACTGACTCCTTTTTGGAGAACTTTGAGCAACTTGGTGTGAAATGTTAGAGGGACGTTTGAGTAGGCTTGTATCCTGGCCACTACTGTAGTTCGACAAAATATTATTTCATTTAGGCATATGTTAGATCAAGTCCTCCAGATACACGTAAAAGCATGTTACAATGATAATTTTCTTTCCTATAATCAGAACTAAAGATTGATTGTCCTCGCATTCGATGTCATGCCCACTTCCTCCCATCTCTGTTTTCTGTTCACAAGATGAATTAGAGTCTAGAGATCTCAACTGCTTCCATTGTTTACAAAGTTTCCACCCATCAAACTTTCCTTTAAAAAGCAGAACGGAATTTTGAGTTGACATTAACATTTATGTGCAAGAATAATGCAATCATCCATTCAAATGTAAGCTTTTCATTATTGACAACATAATGTTTGTTTATGCAGCTGCGGTACGTCAAGAGATAGCAGATGAGACAGACCGCATAACAGGGAAGACCAAGCAAATTTCTAATGTTCCAATTCACCTGAGCATTTATTCTCCTAACGGTATGTCTTCTGCATCCTTACCAGTTTATCAAATCTTGCTTATGTTGATTGCACTTGTTCAATTCTTGAAATATGGCTATGGTCTAAATTGACCATCTTATTATGACACATTTCCTAACAAAATCTTTGAGGATTCTTGTCAGTCAACTATCATAAAGCATCATGTCTACTTTGGTTTTATCTGACAATCTGATTACATCAGTTTAACATATATCAATTCAGCTCTTTATGACCTATCAGCAACTCTTAAGTGAAGTTAGACATTTTGCATGGGTATAATACTATAATGTAACCTAGTTTGTTGTTGATAGAGAAAGAATTTATGGCGAATATTAAATGCATTAATGGACCAGCCATAATCCACCAGATAGAAGATAGTTTGTGTGTTACGCCGGTTAACTTTGAGGTCCTGACAAAAAGTTCTTTAGAATTAGTGCTTTATTTATGCCACATCATTGTGAGTCATATTTTTCTATTCCCCCCTCCCCCTCTTTATAATCTTGAATAGCAAATGCCTATATTGATACAGTTACTGTTTCAAGTTAATGACTATCAAGTGCATGTTTTGTCTTACAGTGGTAGATTTAACACTCATTGATCTTCCTGGGTTAACAAAGGTTGCTGTAGGTGAGCACGAAATCACTACTTTCCTATAGGTATAGAAAAGGAGCCAATCTTCCTGTGGTGCTGTATTACTTAGCTGTTGGCGGAATTGATAATGATAAATCTTGAATTATGCAGAGGGACAACCAGAGAGCATTGTTGAGGATATTGAAATGATGGTCCGTTCTTATGTGGAAAAAGTAAGACTACGTTCAAGCTTGAATAACTAACTACTTGAAAGATACAGAATTACTTTTTATTGAACTACGTTTCACTTTGTACTAACAGTTTAAGTTTGTGGAGTTGGCAATTTACTATGTATTACCTTTGTACATCTACCATTTATCCATCAGTATGAAAGTCTTAATGTGATCATTTACATAGGAAATACAATATATTTTTTGCTGCTTTACTTATAGGTATAGGGTGACAAAAAGAATTCATGTGGACTTAAGAACATGAAGATCTAGAGCAAAGGTGGGAAAATAGATTTAAAGCTCAAATTATCAACATCTTTATGATAATGGAGCCAGGTATATGTGATATCTTCATGCGAACTGAGATTCACATTGTTGATGACTAACAAGGGCACATCTAGAATTGATATGATATTTTATTAGCATTATACTTATTAAAGGGCAACATAGCCTCACTTTTCTTCTCATAAATATAACAATATAGCTGCAAGAAATGTAGGTTGTTTCTCAGCTAGAAAAGTGAGAAACAGATTTGTCCAAGTTTCTATTTGGTTGCTACAAAAATTAATGAAATATAGCTTCACCGAACTGTACGTTTTTCCGAAGTTAGAAAAGTGGGAAAACTAGACTTGTCCAGATTTCTTACTGATTGCTGCCAAAACAGCAGAATACATGTAGGCACTTACTGTCACTTGAACACTCTCCTATTACTTTATGCCAGACAATCAACATCATCTATGTCTTGGGCAAGCCCTTGCATAAGATTGATGACTAACATGGACATTCGGTAATGATGTGATATTTCAAATTTTGCATTATGTTTACTAAAGGACATGATTAACCTCACTTTGTTTCTCAGCAAGAAAACTGAGAGAAACAAGACCTGCCCAAATTTCTTACTTATTGCTGCAAAAATAATGAAATATATTCTGATGCTCTAACTGTCCAAACAACTTATATGCTCTCCTATAACTTTGCACAAGACAATCAACAACAAGTATTGTTGCAAGCCTCTCAACTAGCGTTTGACCCTGTAAAGCCTTCATTTCTGCTGATATGTGCTCTTCATGAAAGAATATGTTATTCTATGAGCTCGTCTCTCAATGATCAGTGTATTATAAAGCAAACTATGTTAGTGTTCCATTTACTTTTACCTGTGGGAGTATATTTAAAGTGTATTGTCCTTATCACTGATTAAGTTCACGTAAATTCTCCTAGTCTCCTACTGAAAGGAATACCATTTGAGTTGCTCTCTCATATGCGCTAAAGAACCTCGCTAACTTAACAAACAGCAAGTTGTAGAGGAACATAATGCCACAGTTACCGTTGTGAATGTAACCTCATTATCTTGGCTGACATTGGGACTCTTTAACCACAAAAATGGTTAATCAAGATCTTGTTAATAATGTTATCAGGAATAGGTGTGTTCAGATGCTGTTATGTTACACCCCCCCTCCCACCCACCCCACCCTTTCCAAACTCCTTTTTCATCCATCTATCTTCTTTGGGATCTGCTCTGTTGTTCCTACCACAACTTAAGTACCCATAAGTATCTTTAAAGTTTGTCTTGAAGAGTGTATTGCATGTTTGCTTTTCTAAACTGAGCTTTTAGGGCAATAGCATGTGGAGGTATGATTCAGACTCCTCTTTTCTTTTTCCTTTTTTTTTTTGGGATAAGCAAAATTCCCACTCGCTTACTGATTGGTCTCCAATATCTCTTCGAATTACAATGCATAAAAGTCATATTACTTGGAAAGGGCTATTGGATATTGAATGTCTGCCTGTAGATGAGAAGATCACCACTGCATTGATATACTCTTTCATGGTAGAAATAGTATATAGACCTCCTCTTGAAACATCCTACCTTTGTCTCAAATATTTCATCTGTGTCAGCATATGCTACTTCTCTGTAATGTTAAAGAACATGAGGGCTTTATCTTCAGGGATAGAGGATGGTGAAGTTGCATGATATTGATGAAAGAGTGTTTTTCTTATTTCCATATTCTTGTTTGCCAAACTACACTTTGAAGCTACTAACAAGCACGAGTTATCATGTTCTATGTATAACATGTTTAAACTTTATGTGCTTTTTATACTAGCCCAATTGCATCATATTGGCTATTTCTCCAGCCAATCAAGATATTGCAACTTCTGATGCAATAAAGCTTGCAAGAGAAGTCGATCCTTCAGGTATTACGGTGGAATATGCTAATTCCGCACTTCCAATAGGTCATGCTAAAATTGGGTGTCTGTTACTGAATTTTCTGATTGTACTTTATATTCTGTTCATATTTCAGGTGAAAGAACATTTGGAGTTTTAACAAAACTTGATCTGATGGATAAGGGAACCAATGCCCTGGATGTATGATCCATCCTTTTCCAGAAGTTGCTTGAATTACACTAGTTTGTGATCCTTGCAATACGTATTGCCTACTATATTCTTTACTTATTTTTAGTTTTATTGATGTTTAAGGTACTTGAGGGTCGATCATACAAGCTTCAACATCCATGGGTTGGAATTGTCAATCGTTCACAGGCTGATATCAACAAGAATGTAGATATGATGGCCGCTCGTCGGAAGGAGCAGGAATATTTCGAATCCAGTCCTGAATATGGACATCTTGCTCATAAAATGGGAGCTGAATATCTTGCCAAACTTCTATCTAGGGTTGGTTTTCCTTTTTGCTTTCAAATATTTCCTTTTGGGTTAAGCATTCCCTCAATTACTGTTATTAAATTTTTCCTTTTTTGAAATTTCAGCACTTGGAGACGGTGATCAGACAGCGAATACCAAGCATTATTGCTCTAATAAATAAGACAATTGATGAGCTTAATTCTGAGTTGGACCGAATTGGCCGACCTGTTGGTGTAGATGGAGGGGTAATTACAGGATATGATTAAATCTGAGAACTAATGGTAATTGGGAGCTGATTTTCTTAATTATTAACTTGAAGTAATTTTGTCTTTCTACAGGCACAACTGTACACAATTTTGGAAATGTGCCGTGCATTCGATCGAATATTTAGAGAACACCTGGAAGGAGGGTAATGCTTAACAGTTAGAACTTCATAACATAGAATCACAGCATGCTACTAGTATTTCTTTAAATTAACTTTCATTCATTCATTCTGTCCATGGAAATGGTTAATTTTGAGGCGTAACGAGATTTCAGTTGGTAGTTTGTTTACCTTATCTCTTCACCGTGGAAGTGTAACGAGATTCTAGTTGGTAACACCCAACTATCCTCATTCTTATCTTGAAGAGGTTCAAGTAACTTGTCTCAACTCATGAATTAGACATGTAGAACATGAATGCTTATCATGTATGCATATAAGCATTTTCCTCCTCATTACCGTTGATGTGTGGAAAATAAGCTCTTCTAGAACATATATTCTTGACAACGAGAGCAATTAGTTAAACATGCACAGACATCAGTTACAAGCTTGCTGTCAGATTTGAGCCTACTAAAACTCTAAAATGAATGCTGCCACCTTTTATACTAGTTTGATACCCATATGAAACTTCAAGAGTCAGGTCTTAACATCATTTTCCTTCTATGAGCCATAGTACAGTGATTAAATTCTTTTGCTTCTTCTCCATTCCTAGTTGATTGAATCTTGTTCTATCATGAGCTGTCACGCTGAACTTATTAGAAGAAGTTACACTAATCTGAGTTCAAGGGTCCAGGAGAACTCTATTTCACTTTACTATTATATTATATGATTGTAAAATGTTCTATTTTCTTATAAAAGGGTTACTAGCTATACTTTATTTGATCTCAGGAGGCCAGGTGGCGATAGAATATATCGTGTCTTTGACCATCAGCTACCAGATGCTCTTAAGAAGCTTCCATTTGATCGTCATCTTTCAACGAGTAATGTCAAAAAGGTTATTTCTGAGGCAGATGGATACCAACCTCACTTAATTGCTCCTGAGCAAGGGTACAGAAGGCTAATTGATGGATCTCTTGGCTTCTTCAAAGGCCCCGCTGAAGCCTCAGTTGATGCAGTAAAGTTCTTAGTTTTGATTCTTGTTTAATATGTTTGTCTTGTTCAAGTGTTATATATCTGTGGTAGACATTACGCTAAGTTTCATCAAAATCCTGCTATGGAAATCAGAAAGCTTTGATTTTATCAATTAGATAGTTCAAACAGTATGAGGTAATGTAGCTTAAAAAGGAGAAAAAATAGAAGGTAATCTCAAACGTCCACACAGACACACATATAATATGTCTCTTTACAGAAGATGATACATATTTAGTTCAATATGCTTAAGTATATATTTCTTTTACAATCTTACTTATGAATGTTGAAGTATTTAAATTACTATTCTTCTGCATTATTATCAACTACGACTATTTTAGGTTTGGATCTCATGAAGCCTTTGGATCTAGCACGTATCATGGTAGATGTTTGACCAAAAAGTATAATACTCTTTGTTAAACTAATTAAAAGATAACTGAGGTGAAAGGTGAATCCTAGTCAAGCATAAATATTCTTAGATCTAGCTAAAAGTTTAAGTGATACCATTTACTTAGTGCTCAGAGTCGTGTATTCTATCATTAAATGTGCACTTTAGAGAATAAACGAAGAATGAATGATGAGCAATAAATATGGAAAGTAGCAATAAATGTAAATAGGAAGAACAATTCACCCAAATATCAAATGATGTGGAAGATTCTTCCTTCTGACAATGAAATATGGCAGTAGATAAGAAAATGAACAATGCTTTCTTGGATCACGTGAGTGGAAAGGAAGAATAATCGATAAAATCTATCACTACGGAAAGGTGAACTTTGTATTTTCTCTCAAGAGTCAACTTCTTACAATAGTTTTTTCGGAATGAATCTCACGTGCCCCTTTCTTCTGTCTCTCTTTTTCTATTTATATGGGATGTACTCTAAAAACACTAAAAAAAGTACAACAAAGGGAATATTCAAGAGAATATTCCCATCTTTAGTACCGAGATTGCACTAGCCATTATTCCTACTCCTCGCTATTTGACTTCAGCTTCAACGGCTTGCTCAGCGACTGCTCGTTGTTGGGCTTTTGTCGACCTCGGCTTTGCCACCCAAATCAGAACAGTCTTCTCACGTAACGACCTTCCCACGGCTGATTTCCTAAGTCCGATTTTGACCCATACAGTAGAGTTTTACTTCTACCAAGATAACTGCTTTTTTTTCTGTTTTGCAGGTGCATTCCATTCTGAAAGAACTTGTGAGGAAGTCAATCGTAGAAACCCAGGTAAAGCAGAGGTCTTCTGTAAGCCTTGCTCTGATGAGTGGAATTATGTTGTTCTTCCGACATGTTTGCTTGTTTAACAATAGGAAACTGGAGCTGATCCTTTTGATAATTCTTCAAATATTTAACCGAAAAACTGTAGCTATTTCTGCCGGCTTATGTTTCAGATTTCCTGCTATTTCATTTTTATGGCTCTCAACTGAATCCAAAAGGATTAATATACGTTTCGGTCTGCTGCATTATTAGTTGGAAACTATAGTAATTATATCTACTAATATTTTTTAACATACTAGTACTTATCCATTTGTATCATAATAAGTTGTAAAATGTTCACATGCATCATCAATTCATCGAGAAGATATCAGATCAGATAAGGAGTTGGATTCGAATTGTTATCCTAGTTGTCCTTCGAGGATTTATGTAGTAGTGCTTTTAAGTATATATTTCTTTCTTTGTCTTTTAATTCTTAACTATGGAAGATTTTGAAGTATGATTATAGTAATTTGCGAAGTCACCAGACATTGGATTTCTGTCTGAGATTTGTGAAGAGAATGAAAGAATTCTTTGCTGACAAAAGCTAGTCGGGTTCATCAATGAGTAGTGCTGGTGCATAGGGTCAGAAAATTTTGTTGAGAAGAAGAATACAGTGTTGGTTCTATGTTTCCTCCCCTGATATTTTCTTAGTGATACAGAATGTTCAGAAATCATTACCATCTATTTGTTAATTATCATGTGCTTTTACATCTTGTTTATGTACTAAGAACTTAAAGGGAAGTTTCTTCCTAACTAAAGCTATGATCTTACGAAGGGAAAAGGAGTCATGCTTATCTAGCCTTGGCCATATATGGGTAGACTATTACTTGGCCAAAATTAAAATGAATAACAACTCTTTTATGATCAGTTCTTGCCTATCCATCATTCATAAATGCTTCTATATAAGAGGCCCAAATGTAATAGTTCTAACCTAGAATATCCCTATGCAGGAACTAAAACGTTTTCCGACACTTCAATCTGATATAGCAGCGGCAGCAAATGATGCTCTTGAGAAATTTCGTAATGAAAGTCGAAAGACAGTTTTACGGCTGGTGGAGATGGAGTCTTCTTACCTGACAGTTGAATTCTTTAGGAAGCTTCAAACTGAACCAGAAAAGACCCCGCAAAACCAGGCACAAGCAGCAACGCCAAATGTAGACCGTTATTCAGATAATCATCTAAGGAGAATTGGTAAGTATCATCAGATTGCTTTGGCCTTTTCATTTCCTGAAGTGAAAATAAGATCACACACTTCTCTGTGAAGTCCATGGCATAAGATACTTTTTCATAGAACATATAATCATTTTCGGAGAATTGGTAAATAGTATATTGCTCGTGTGTTCTATTCAAAGATGGCAGACTTCTTTGTAGATTCAACCCAGTAGGATACTTTAGTGAAACATATCTGTTCCATTCTTATGAAAGTAGAAAAACTGATTTAAGACATACAGTGTCTCAACTATATTGCTTCATCTGCAACAGGTTCAAATGTCTCTGCTTATATTAATATGGTCTGTGAAACGCTGAGGAATACTATTCCTAAGGCTGTTGTCTTTTGTCAAGTCAGAGAAGCAAAGAGGTCATTATTAAATCAGTTCTATGCTCAAATCGGAAGGAGAGAGGTAAAGTATTCGAGATTGTTCACTTGTTTCCTCAATTTTTATTTCCTCGGAGACTTTTGTAGCAAAAATGGATGATCATCATAGCAATACACTCTTTTATTCAATGTTTCCTCTTTCTCCTCATGGAGTTCTGTTCGATCTGTTGGGACTATGACAAAAGGGACAACAAGGAAAAACTAAAACCAATAGAGCAAGAGCTCTGATTTCTTCATTATTTATCTATAAATCTGTTAAGATCTTTTAGTATCTGAACAGATCAAGGTGGGGGTTATAGATATTACTTTGCTGAATCCTATATGTTTTGTGTGAGAAAACCTTAGGCCACAAGGGAAGGGGGTTTTGCTAGTGTAGAGAAAATGATAAATATTTGACATTTCCAAGAAAGAAATAATTTATATTCTCTAAATGTATGTGCAGAAGGAGCAGCTGGGAAAAATGTTGGATGAGGATCCCTCTCTCATGGCAAAGAGAGAGACCATAGCCAAAAGGCTTGAGCTATATAAGTCAGCCAGAGATGAGATTGACGCAGTTGCATGGAAATGATGAGTTCCAGTTTTTCTCGATGTCAGTATACCTTGTTGCAATAAGGAAGGATTTCAGTTTCAAAATTACCAGGAGCATTAAAGTGATTTATTTCCTTATTTGTTATTCTTTCATTCTTTGTAATTCTAAGGGATTAGTCAAGTTTCGCTTCTGCTGAGCATCACAGCCAGGAAAATTAAATGAGTAGCGTATGTTACTTTGCTCAAACTCCAGTGACTTATGATGGAATTATTGCTTCTGTGAGTCTTTCATATTTTCCAGAGATGTCATTTTCCATTTTGTTCTATGACCTAGTCCAACTAAATTGGTTTTATCGAGTAAAAAACATAAATAGGCAAAATTTAACAAAGTTTTTCACAAACCTAGCAGCATCAAGTATTTTTACATGCATGGCCACTAAATAATTCATTCCCTAGCAGATAGCTTTAAATCTTGCACCTGAAATCACGCAGCCAAAGCATTTTATTACATTAAAAAAAGGTTAATTAAGTTACATTATTCAAAAAAGACTTTGTACTTAATTATTACTCATATTACATTATTTGGTTATTCCCATTTACGAAAAAATAAAACTAACAAATCTGGAATATAACATGTATAATAGTATACATATGGAAGCCTAGAATATAATCTCATAATTTTGATAATATTCGTTGTATAAGTCATGTATTAATTGTAATAAATTATGTACAAATTACAGTAGATAATTTATATACAATGTAAACCATGTATAAATTATACCAGATAATATACCAAGTAAAAATCATGTATATACTTATATATTTTAACATAAATTCTCCAACCATTGTACATATTGATTGTCTATTTATATTAATAATAATGAATATATATATATATATATATACACACACACACACGCATACGTGATTATGTATAAATGTGTATATGCATGATATAATGATGATATTTAATAGTATATTAATTACAATAAAAATTCTAATATGTTAATATACACAACATAATAATGATATTTAATAGCGTATAAATCACAATGGTATCCTTTTAGAAGAAATATGGCATAAATCAACGATATAGAGGAAAATTTCTTTGAGATTTTTGATATATTTTGGTTTATGGAAAGATAGAGAAAATTTGGAATTTTTTATTTTTTGGAAGAATCTGAAATATTATTAGTGTTGGGAGAGATGGAAAGTGTTTCCTTAAATATAAGATATTTAAGACTGTTTAATTTTGGCTTTTAAATGGGATTCCCATTGTAGCGGCATTTAAGCCGTCATATATATTTGGATAATGCTATATGTGTAATAAAATTTGCTCTTATACAATTAAATAACGCTTGTAATTTTTGTGAGAATAATTTTTGTAAAGAGATCAGGTAAAAAACTCAAAACTATATATTGACGTTTGTAGTACTTCACTTTGTACGTTTTCATCTAACGTTGACTAGAAGATGTATTCTTGGTTACCTTTTATACAATTAAATATAATTATATTTTTTAGGATATCTAGGCCTAATGTTATTGCAAAATGTGATGTTAGATGAAAATGTAACACAAAATTCCAATAAGATGGGATAAAATATATGAAGGTTACGTACAGAGTCTTAATTATGTGGCAGTAATTAAGGATACCGATCAAAATGACCAATTGTGTGATTACCAATACTATATCAAAGTGAATGTTTGGGCTCAACAAACTCACAAAATGAGTATGTAAAATTGGGGGATGACAGCAATAGGACATTTTGGTATCACTCTTGATTTTCTAATCACGTTTGGGGTAAATTTCTTACATAGTTATATAACTATCCAAAATCATATAACTTTGTTTTCTCGTACAAAAATCATGTAACTTTTGCTAACTCACATAAAAATCATAGTGACCGAAAACATAATTTTTCCGGCTAGTATTTTCTTATTTCATAGTCTTTTTTATCTTGACTAATAGATAATAATCAAATTAAAATAGGAATTACCCAACCTAACCCACCCGGCCAAATATGCATATATATAAATTAAAATAATACCAAAAATGAATCCTTCAAAACATGATACTTCTACCTTTTATTTTTCTTTTCAAGTGCTCATTCAAATTAATGGCATTTTTGTTTCAAGTGCTCTCTAATTATACCTTTTATTTCTTTCTTTCTTTCTTTTTTTTTGGTTAGAATATCATACATTCCAAACTAAGATTTTGCAGGGGTAAGGATTCATTTTTAGTATTAATTTGGTATATATATATATATGGGTATTGGGTTGGGATGGGATGGATCATTCCTATTTTAAGAACGAAATACAAAATGACCGGTCGGTCAAAAAACTAATTGCATTCGCTATACAAAAAACTTATAGAATTAGTATATTATATTTATATAATACACATATATTAAAATATATATTTTATCGGATATTATTTTTGGAATAACTAAAAATGTATATTTCTTCTATTTTAATTAGATTATTGTGGAATAAGAAAATAATACCGGAAAATTCTGTTTTCCGGTTACCATGATTTTTATGTAAGTTAGTGAAAGTTTTATGATTTTGTGTGAGAAAACAAAGTTATATAACTTTGGTGAAAAGAAGTCACAGTTATATGACCATTTGTGAAATTTACCCACCATGCTTGCCCTATAGGTATAATTTTGTATGACAGTGTATATAACACACAGACTTAAAGAAAGAGACAGAGAAATTGACACTAGGTGACAACATGTAATAGAAATTGGCAAAATTTTGGCCTTAGATTACGTTTGGCAAAAGCAGCTCAAAAAAATTAGCATTTGTATAGCCAAATCCTAAAAAAAAAAAAAAAAAATCCTTATTTATTCTCTCTCCCCTTCTCAACCTCTCTATCGTCCCTCTCTTCTCTCTCCATAATTTTTTTATCCTTTCTCTCTCATGGTTTAGGGAATATTATTGCAAATGATTCACAAGAATCAAAACAAAAGATTTGCTCCTTTTAATAATCCACAATACAAGAAGAAATATTTTGTCTTTTTTTTCAAGATGTTTAGAAGAAACCTCAGTAAATGAAAGAAACACCTTTCGCTGAGTCCATGCAATTACTTCAAACTCTTGAATACGTAGAGAAACTTTAACCCCTCGTCACCGTTTTATATTTTTCTCTCCTCCCACACTAATTCAAGAAAAAGAACAAGATTTGCCATTGTTACCCTTTGTTTTTCAAGATTTACGGCGTGAGTTTTGTTTCTATGTCACATTGTATATCATGTTATACATCTGCTACATCCATCTTTTTTTCTTCCCTTTTGATATACATTTTTAATATACAAGAAGAACAAATAAATATTTGATATACACAATAAAGTTATGGTATATACATTATTTGATACGTTATAGATATACAAAGAAGAAACATGAATTTGTGATACAAATAAACTTGTGATATTCACTTTGGTATACACATATTTGATGTGTTATATACAGTGATACACAGATAATATAATCATTTTTATTGTGATATACATAAATATAAAGACAACAATAAATTTTAAACAACTATATTTATAATTTTATATTTTAGATATACGAAGAAGGAAAATAAAATTTCAATATACATTTTGATATACAAAAAAAAATGTGATATACATATTATTGTTGTGATATGCATTTATTGGCTATCTGGTATCAATATCTGTAACTAATGGGAGAAATTAAAAAATAGCCAGATTTACCACTAGTCGTTGAAAAATAGCCAAGTTTCAAAAGTCATCCAAATTTAGCCACTTTAAATCTGAGCGAAAACACTGTTCAAAATCCGGAAAAATAAACCCGCAAATTTTACGGGAGTTCCAACATAAGTATGCTTGAACTCCCGTAAATTTTACGGGAGTTCCAGCAAGTATAATTGTCCAGTATAATATACTGGAGTTTGGATCACTGGTGGTCCAGTCTCCCGCAAATTTTACAGAAGTTTGCAAAGTATATCGGTCCAGCATAATATGCTGGAGTTCGTACACAAATGCATCAGAACTCCCGTATATTATACTGGACCGGTCCCTGTTGCAACAAAATAGTGGCTATTTTTCATTGACTTGGTAAACGCTGGCTATTTTTCATTGACCAGTGTGAAAACTGACTATACTATGATATTTTAACGTAACTTATTGGTGATATGTACACAGATATATAGGAGGATATACGGATGGAGTCATCTTCACTCTCGAGTCTGGAAATCAGCTCAAATATGTCCCAAATTATCACCAAACACCTCCAAAATTGATATTCAAGCTCCTTAAGAGGTTTTCAACAAAATCCGATATCACCTAATCGAAACAAGTACAAATAAGCAGATCTAAAAATCCAAACCAAGCTTCAACGATATATAATGGTATACAATCAAAGACAGTGATGAGTAATTTTCACCAACTACTACTGTGTCTCTCTACTGCCATGGGTTACTAAAAATGGGGTTCCGGTGAACTCGAGGCGGTGATAGGGATATATATACGAAGGTGTGATATATATTTGCACTTTGCTGTTAGATTTAGGATTGAAAAATTTTCAGTAAGCTATAGTTGCCAAATTTTTTTATCCCGAAATTAATAATATTATCGAAATGGCCCCCATATATAGAGATGTGCATTTAATGAAATAAATTCGGACTAAAAATACCTTAGGGTTGAGTGGCAGTGATGGTGGCAAGAGCAACCAAAATCGATAAATTATGCCGTGCACAAATTATGACAAATTGATACTACTTCATGCTGTATTCAACCTAGATACATCAAGGGCGGCTCGACATTATATGGGGCCTAAGGCGAAAATAAAAAGTGAGGTCTTAAATTTTTTTAACTCTTCAATTTTTCTTTTTTTTTTTGGATTTTTGAATAACCGGATGCATAGTTTCTTGTTAAGATATTTATATTCTAAAAAAATTAAACAATATGTATGGAGTAAAATTAATAAAATAATAAATAACAAATGAAAATAATACTAGAAAGTTAAAATGATATCACCCAATGACTGACTAATTCAAGAACTTTGAAGGCTTTGATTCCAAAATATCTAGTTGTTGGCTTGTTGGAGTCTTGGAGAAAGAAAGAAGTCTAATAGAAAGAAGATGAGCATGAATAAAGAGAAAGGAAGAAGAGTATGTCTCATATATGGAATATGAAGAGTGAAATGAAATTGAAACGTTGGGATTACTTAGGAAAAGAAGAGTAAAAAGTAGAATTGTCAAATCAAATAAATTGAAAATCATTTTTCTACTATTTTAAGATTTACTTTAATAATATACCTAAAAATTTTCTTTCCTTTTATATGAAAAGTACAAAAGTACTAGATATATAATATTTTAAAAAAAAAAATTATAAACCTATAAAATATATATTATTTCTAAAAAATGGGGCCTCCCAAAATTGGGGGCCTAAGGCACTTGCCTTACCCCCATACCTATTAGAGCCGGCACTGAGATACATGTTGCATAACATACAAACTCTACGAGGTTGTCATTTTTTAGAATGGTAAGGCAAGTTATGAGAGGTCAGTAGAATTGCATGGTTTATTCAACTTAGCTATCTTATTTAATAACTACAAATTCTATTCGACTATCATGATTTTGACTTTTCACTAATGGACCTTAATAAACTATTCCATTTACTCTACTAAATTGTCTTACAAACTTTGCCAGATTATTATAATGTTTAATTTTCACTAATAATATCGCAACCCAAATCTACGTGACCGATACCCTATACACTACTCTACTCGAGCGAACTAACCCATATGTCAAGACCAAGTATATTGCAGAAGCCAATTAAAAATCTTGTACATTTTCAAATCAAGTCAGAAAATATTTTTCATTTTCAAATTCATACATGAAACTTTTCGTAAAAATGACATATTCAAATTAAATAATTATTCCTTTATGCATGACGTACACAATTCTATTTTTACAATCCCACATAACTATTTATGGAGCCTCTATACCAAAGAATAGAACCAACGCTTGGAATAATTCTAATATAAGAAAATAAGAAATAACATGATAGCTACCATGAAATAAAAGTGGTGCTTCATCATATCTCAGAAAGAGAGTCATCCCAGCCATGTCCACATATCACGTGTCATAACTTATCCTGAAATACATAAAGAAAATGGGACCTTGAAGAGGGACCCCTAAAGATTGAGTACACCACGGTGGTACTCAATAAGTGTCATAGACTCGCTCTAGCTTAAGTTCTTGGGACAAACTTTATAAAATAATTCACCAATATTTGATATAAAATGATAAGAAATTTTATCAATTCATGATTTTATCATTTTAAATAAATCGCAAGTAAAAACTAACCCGCAATATAAACTTTTAAAATATTTATATCAATCCAAGATTTTGAATAAAATCATATAAAATCATTCCATTTGCTTTAAGTCATTGAAATCACTTTCGTCTCCTTAGGTCTAATCATAAGAAAATTACCCTTACCTTTCACTAGGAGCACTATACCATCACTGACACAAGAAAGTCAACTTGGTTATGTACGTAGCGGCAAGTATCATATATCCTACTTGCTCAAGTCGTCACATCGTAGTATCGTACGAATCGACGCGGCCATGCTAATAATAGAATAATATAGTACCCTCTCGAGGGAGGGCATTCTGCCATAGTCTATACCACAAATTGGCCATCTATGCCTACACTGCACGTACAGTTTCATGACGACAGACACAATATATCTGAAGCCAATCTCGATGAACACAAGTAACTCCCAAAATATTTGATACTCCAAAAATAGATTCATAGCATAGTAGCCTCAAAGATTCCTTGTTTTTATCAAATCATAGCAATAATAGAAAATCTAGACCATTTGAACAAAAATTAAATAAACAACCTTTTACATGTTAAAGCCTTTAGCAATTTAACATCAATCTTTAAAAAGATACCATAAGTGTTATTCTATTTATCAATTTTCAAAAGAAATACTTTCCATGAAAACTTATATTTAGCACTTAGATATATATACTCTTATTAATACGTAAATTTTGATAAAGACTTATAACATTAACCTTAAGTGTCATTTTTCCAACAAGATTTAAAAAAAAAATTATAAAACAACATGACACTACATATACAACATAATATTTTAGTAAATTGAGTCATTCGTAATTATTTGTCCCCAAGCATGAAATCACATTTGCAAACTACTTAAGCATTAACTCAAAATATTCTTCCAGAGAAAATCCCTCAAGAAAAGTAAGTTTCAATCAACTTACCTTGCTTTCACTTTATTAACATTCCAAGCTTTCAATCATCTTCCGTCATTCCAATATTGATTAAAATGCTCAACCATCACCAACAAGGCGATAACCACAATTAGATATCCTAATTACAATAAAATATGACCTAAAATATTGATCAATATTCATTTATGGCTCATAAGTTGGCTACAAGCCTTCAACAACTCAAATCGCCGAATAGATTCACATGCTAGCCCATTCTTCTTTATTCTTATATTTTAATATCCATTCGAAGTCATTAATGATACTAAATCAGTTGTCCAATACCACCAAGTTACTATTTATTATCCTCCGTAATCAACATTTGTAAAATATACAATTCGGGTGATTACTTAGTTGATACTTCCAACTTTTACTAACAAATCATTTCATAGGTTCATTGTATTTATCAATTTCATCGCCAAGGATACTATCTTCTTCTCTCTCATTTTCTCAAAAGTACCATTCATGCCATGAACTAGAATTTTATAATCCAATCTTTCAACCATTAAAATTTTAACAAATGCTTCAAATACTTCTAACTACTCATAATAAACAAGTTTGAAGCATTAGAATTACCTCTAGTAGATCAATCTTGAAAAATTACAACTTTGGTAATTTTGTGTTCTTGAGGATTTGATAATGAAATCTAATATTTGGATGTAAGAATGATATTAGAACTCGTGTACATTAAGTAAGAATCAACCCAATGTCACGCCCCAAAACCAAGGGGCGCGACCGGCGTTTGACTGGGTAGCCCCAGTCAAGCGGACATGGGTGCCTTTCCTATCCCACGTGCTACCCCGTGTTTTCATTACTCATTAATCAAGGAAAATAGCCATTTATAGTTTAAACACCTTTTTACGAGATATACATAACATACATGATTTATTGCGTGGTTTATAACTTACATCGCCCAACATACAAAATACATATTTACATAAGTCCACAACCCACATTTTCTGTCTACGGAGCCTCTAAGGATACAAAAAGGTGATACAATACTTGCCGGTAACAAGGCTCCATCTATATCTTACACAAATACCAAAATAAGACTCCGGATAAAAAGTGGCATGAGCCATGCAAGGCCCCGAGAAGAAAGGGGCTCACCAATTCAACTGACGGGAAGTGAGGGAGTGCTACTGTAGATGGACTGAAGTACCTTCTATGGAATCACCTACAATCATAACACGAATGTAGCGGCCCCGGCAAAAGGGACGTCAGTACATTTGAATTGTACTGGTATGTATGAACAAACTTTACCCCAAATAAAATCAATCAATACACAGATAACAAATAGAATCCACTATCAAATGCATATAAAAGGAACAACCAAAGCCAAATAGGTTTCACAATCTCTCCTTTTCCCCTTTCAACATTATTTCATCACATTAATGATTTCACAACTTTCGCATATTTTCATTTTAATAGTGATTTCGATCACTTTTTTACCCTTATTACCTCGGCCACCCTTATTACCCCGGCCACCCTTATCACCACAACCCACACCTTATTACTTCGTGTTGCAGCATGCAACCCGATCCCACCGGACAATCACATTTCACACAACAACAACAACAACAACAATTCACAAAGAATTTTCATAATCATCAATACTATTTCCATCATATACAACAGCCCGGATACAATTTAAGTCACAACGATAATTGCCCAGGACAAGTCACATATGATATCACCACATTTGTTTCAATTGCATCAATTACGATTTTTTTCCATCATTTGTTACACAGCTCTTACCACATAAATACATTCACACTCACACACACACACATACACGGTTTGTTGCCATTTACTTATACCATTATATCGGAAAACTTAACCAACAACGTTCAAGGTATGTTAATCACAAGAATTCATAAATAGTCCATATAGGTAACACATACCAAATACTCGTACACCAAAACAAGGTGACTATACAAAGGTTAAAGTTAGCCATACATACCTGAAATCGAATTTTCCTTTTTTTACTTCTACTTCAGCTCACCAACAGCCTAGTACCGACAATCTAGTTCACAAGTTAACACATATATCTTAGATTTGAAGTTCACAATCATAGCCGAACTTATTTAGGTTATCAACCCCTCTTTTGCAAATCTTTACTTCTACCCGATTTCTCTTACTAGATTTTAGGTTTTAAAGGACATGCATGTGTATTTCAACTTCTATTTTCAAGAATCAATGCATGAGAATCCCCCTTTTTGTTTAAATTTGAAAACAAATGAAAAAAGGGTTGGGGATTTTACCTGCAAGAACGGAGATGAATATAATTACTTGAAATTTCCCGGTCTGGGTGACTTTGAAGAATCAAATTGATGAATGTAGGACTTTCTCTCTCAAGAACTCTCTCTTCCCTCTCTCTAGTTTGTTCAGAAAATATGTTAAAATGAGGGGTTGGGGTATTTTATTTAAGAAGGGGTCGGGTTTAAAATTTAAAAAAATAGGAGACAAAGTCAAATTTGCGGTCGTGCTTTGCGATCGCAAAGCGGAAATGCGGTCTGCAGAATGGACCACAAAAGTGCTCCAAAATTTTGAACATTTCTTTTTGGGTTTGCGGTTAAAATGCGGTCCGCATACCCGATATGCGGTCGCATAATGCACCGCATTTTTTACCTCAAATTTGACTAACACACTGACTCACTTTGCGATAGAAATGCGGTCCGCATATCAGTTATGCGGTCGCATAACGGACCGCATTTTGACCTCAATTTTAACCAAACTACTGACTCATTTTGCGACAGAAATGCGGTCCGCATACTTGATTTGCGACCGCATTCTGGACCTCATAATAGCACTTTTCTGGAAAACTTTTATTTTTGATTTTTAAAGGCTAGATCAGTACAAAGGGTCCGAACATCCTAATACATTTTCGGAACTTGGCACTAAGAGCTACTACGTTTAAAGTACAAGTTTTCACGGGGCCTTACATCCTCCCCCACTTAAAATCATTCGTCCTCGAATGAGGATTTTGAAAATCAGTTGGTTTTGAAAACATGATATGCAGCCTCCTAATTTTTCACTAACTTGCATATTTTTAGAAAATTTTGCCAGAGTTTCCTTTGTAATTAGACCTATCTACCTGTCACAGAACCGCCGAAACCTATTTCCAAGCACCATTACACAATTTCTGTTACCCCTACAACTGGTATACAATTCATTACCTCAACACTTACACATATTCAATCACTTGCTATATTTTGTACATAAATTAGTCACTCCAATGAGTCCAATACAATTCAACCAATTCAACATAATATATGAATTTCAATTAATCATTACCAATCTATACTACTATTAGTCGTTCACTTATCACATGAGTTTTTACAAAACTTTCATTTACCAAAAAGGGGTTGCACATGACTCAAATAATCACAGCACATACAATTCTTGCACAACTTGAGAAATTACAATAGTAAAGTATTTAGGGGAAAAATGGGGTGTCTTTGCACCAAATTGAACTCAACATCAGTTTGCTTAGAGATAAGAGTTCATGCGATTACTACAAGACTTATTCAAACATGTGGGGATATTTTTCCTTCATTTCATTTTCTGCTTCTCATGTGGCTTCCTCAACTCGTTGACTTCGCCATAATACTTTAATTGAAGCAATTTCCTTATTTCTCAATTTACGGACTTGCCAGTCAAGAATAGCAACCGGAACTTCTTCATACAATAACTTTTCATTAACCTCGATGGTCTCGAATGGCACAATGGTGGATGGATCTCAACCCACTTTCTTTAACATAGACACGTGGAACATCGGGTGCACTAATGACATTTCAGGGGGTAATTCCAGCCTATAAGCTACTTGCCATATCCTTTGGGCAATCCGATACGGCCCGACATATCTAGGACTCGGCTTCCCTTTCTTCCCAAATCGCATGACTCCCTTCATAGGAGACACCCTCAAGAATACCCAATCATCTACTTGGAACTCCAATTCTCTCCGACGTACGTCTGTTTAGGATTTCTGGCGACTCTGAGCACTTTTCATCCTCTCCTGAATGATTTTAACCTTTTCCATATCCTGGTGCCCGAGATCTAGCCCTATCAATTCTACTTCACCCACTTTAAACCATCCAATCGGAGACCTACACCTCATTCCGTACAATGCCTCAAATGGGGCCATCTGAATACTAGCATGAAAGCTGTTATTGTAAGCAAATTTTATAAGTGGCAAGTGATCATCCCAATTACCTTTGAAATCCAAGACACAAGCCTGCAACATATCTTCAAGCGTCTGAATAGTCCGCTCAGCTTGACCATCAGTCTGTGGATAGAAAGCCGTGCTGAGATTCACCTAAGTACCCAAACCTTGCTGAAATTTCTTCCAAAACTTAGCTGTGAACTGGGCCCCTCGATCTGAGATAATAGAAAGTGGAGTGCCATGAAGCCTTACTATTTTCTTGATATACAACAGAGCATACTGTTCTACAATGTCGGTGGACTTGACTGGCAAGAAGTGAGCTGATTTGGTGAGTCGATCCACTATTACCCAAATTGAGTCGAACTTGCACTGAGTGCGAGGTAACCCTACCACGAAATTCATGTTGATCATCTCTCATTTCCACATTGGTATTTCCATAAGCTAAGTTAACCCACTGGACCGCTGATGCTCAGCTTTTACTTGCTGACAATTCGAATATTTAGATATAAAGTCTGCCACACTCCTCTTCATACCATTCCACCAATAAATTTCCTTGAGATCATGATACATTTTCGTAGAACCTGGGTGCACAGAATACCTGGAGTTATGAGCCTCCGTCATTACCCTCTCCCGAAGGTTATCCACATCTGGAATACATAGCCTACCTTGACATCGTAATACACCATCCTGGCCACCGAGTGAAAATGCCGAAGTCTTGTTATTCAAAACTGCCTTCTTCATCTGTGCCAATGCTGGATCAATAAACTGTTTTTCCTTGACTTCCGCTACAAGTGACGATTCTGCTCCATTATGCACCATAACATTCCCCTCGTCTGAGGTCGAGATACAAACCCCTAGACTGGCCAATTAATAAACCTCCTAAGCCAAGGGCCTCTGATCCGCTCCCAAATGAGCCAAACTACCCATAGACTTTCGATTGAGAGCATCGACCACCACATTCGCCTTCCCTGGATGGTACAAAATGTTCATATCATAATCCTTGAGCAATTCTAACCACTGTCGCTGCCTTAAATTCAACTCCTTCTACTTGAACAAATATTGGAGACTCTTGTGGTCTGAGAACAAATCCACATGGACCCCATAAAGATAATGCCACCATATTTTTAAGGCAAACACAAATACTGCAAGCTCCAAATCATGCGTCGTATAATTCTTCTCGTGATGCTTGAGTTGCCTTGAAGCATACGCTATAACCTTCCCATGTTGCATCAACACACAACCCAAACCGACCCTGGAGGCATCGTAATAAAACATAAATCCTTTTGTGCCTTCTGGCAAGGTCAATATTGGCGTCAAGGTCAACCTCGACTTCAATTCCTTAAAACTTTTCTCACAATCGTCAGACCATTGGAACTTAACTGCTTTCTGCGTCAACTTAGTCAATGGGGAGGCGAGGGTAGAGAATCCCTCTACAAACCTCCGATAATACCCTGTTAAACCCAGGAAGCTACGGATCTCCATTGGGGTCGTGGGTCTAAGCCAATCTTTCACTGCTGCAATCTTCGGGGATCCACCTGAATCCCTTCACTGGAGACAACATGACCCAGAAAGGTAACGGACTCCAACCAAAATTCACATTTCAAAAATTTAGCATACAACTGGTGTTGATGAAGAGTCTGCAGAACTGCCCTGAAGTGATCGGCATGATCCTCCCTCCTCCGCGAATAAACAAGGATGTCATCAATGAAAACAATCACGAAGTAGTCTAGAAATGGCTTGAAAACCCGATTCATAAGATCCATGAAAGCTGTCAGGGCGTTGGTTAGCCCAAAAGACATGACCAAGAATTCAAAGTGACCATAGCGAGTTCTGAAAGCGGTCTTAGGAATATCCTGCTCTCTGATCTTCAATTGGTGGTACCCGGATCGTAGATCAATTTTGGAGAAGAACCTTTCACCTTGCAATTAGTCGAACAAATCATCTATCTGTGGCAAGGGATATTTATTCTTGATGTTGACCTTGTTGAGTTGCCGATAATCAATACACATCCGGAGCGACCCATCCTTCTTTCTGATAAAAAGAACCGGAGCATCCCACGGTGACATACTCGGCCGTATGAACCCCTTTCTAATAAATCTTTCAGCTGCTCCTTTAACTCCCTTAACTCCGCTGGCGCCATTCTGTACGGTAGAATAGATATTGGTTGCGTATCTGGCAATATATCTATCCCGAAATCAATCTCCCTATCTGGCGGAATACCTGGAAGCTCGTCTGGAAAAACTTCAAGAAACTCATTCATGATTGGCAAGGACTCGGGGGTAGACACATCTGAAGTGGTGTCCGCCACCCGAACCAAATGATAGATAAACCCCTTCTTAATCATCTTCGAAGCCTTAAGGTGGAAAATAAAACTACCCTTCGGCACCACACCATTTCCCTTCCACTCAATAACCGGCTCATTAGGGAACTCGAGTCTCATGACTTTCGTTCGGCAGCCAAGTTTAGCAAAGCACGAATAAAGCCAGTCCATTCCCATAATCACATCAAAATCCACCATTCCAAGCTTGATAAGATCGGCCGTGGTAACACGACCACATACCATGACAACACAATTCCTATAAACTAGCGCGGCTGTAATAGAATTACCAACCGGAGTCGATACGAAGAACGGCTCATGAAGTTATTCGGGTCCTATCCCAAAACTTGAAGCAATGAATGGGGTGACATAAGATAAAGAGGAACCCAGATCGATAAGAGCATAACAATTAATGGCCTGAACAGACAAGATACATGTAACCATATCTGGAGAAGCCTCTGCACTCTGCAACCACTCAAAGTAGAAAACTGGTTGGGTCCACCTCTACCACGAGCTCCATCCCTAACTGCACCACGCCCTGCTGGAGCTGGAGGATGCACGGATAATGTGACGGCTGAAGAACCGGATAACTGAGCAAATCCCCTACCCATGCCCTGACTGGGTGCACGATAGTCTCGCTGGATATGACCCCTCACCTCGCATCTATAACACATCGGGATATCCAAATAACAAGTCTCTGTATGGAATCTCCCACACTTGGGGCATAGGGCCCTCTCTTGCTGCTGTGATCTCCCTCTTGGACGACCGGGCTGATGGGGTCTCCTACTGTCTGATCCTAGTCTCAAGTGACTGCCCTGCTGATAGCTGTGCATAGATAGCGATGCGCTTGCTGAAGACTGAGCATATGACTGGGATGGCCCTGATGGCCCTCTCCCCTGAACTGGTCTCCCTGAGTGACCAACTGATCGGGCTCTGGTGCTACTCTCCCTTTCCACCCGTATCTTTAACTTTCTAGCCTCTATGGCCTGAGCGAATCCCAGAATCTTTCCATAATTCATATCCGAGTATAAGGCTGATGTAGCAGCCTCATTCACCACTAAAGGACTAAGGCCCTGAATGAATCGCTGAACTCGATCATCCATGGTCAACAGTAACTGAGGAGCACACTTGGACAATCTCACAAACTCCATGTGGTACTCCCAAACACTCATACTGCCCTGCTTGAGGACCTCAAACTCAGTGGCACGGGCTGCCATTATCTCGGTAGGCAAGAAGTGGTCCATAAATGCATCTACAAAATCATCCCATCTAGCCGGAGGTCTTCCCACCCCACGGGAATCCTCCCAAATCTCGAACCACGAATACGCTACTCCCCTCAACCTGTATGAAGCCAACTCAACTCCCTCCATATCCAAAGCCTTCATCACTCGAAGGGTCTTATACATTTAATCAAGGAAATCCTGCGGATCGGCCTCTGGGTCTGTGCCTGTGAACTCTGGAGGGGCCAACCACAGAAACTGGTTGACTCTAGAGCTGGCGGAATATCCCAATTCGCTGGATGACATAGGGCCATCATGAGATATCTGGTCCTGAGCGGCCACTAACTGGGTCAACATATGGATGGCTCCTCTAAGGTCCCTATTAGAAACCCCGGCACCGAAAGCTGGAACTGCATCAGGGTCAGGAATATCAGTGGGAGGGATGGAGATCACCCTTTGCCGCGGCTGGAACAGGAATACTTTGATCTCGAATAGATGAGTCAGGCAGATTCAAGACCGGGGAGTCACTCTCACCCACGGCATCAAATACATGATTCATAGCCGCACTTGGGGTGGCATTGGCCCCAAGGCCGAGTGTAGGTCTCTTCTTAGGTGCCATTACTGAAAATTTTAGAACAGAGAACGAGTTAGATGTAAACACTTCCACTTATCACTTCACCGCACGATATAGAATAACAAATAAGAGGGTAATTTCCTAAATGTTCATGTAACCCCCTACTTATAGATGTGATCGACAACACACCGATAAGAAGGGCTCTACTAGACACTGCTTCGAGAAATCCTAGGACTTCTTTAAAACCTTAGGCATCAAGTTTGTCACGCCCCAAAACTAAGGGGCGTAACCGTCGCTCGACCGGGTAGCCCCAGTCAAGCAGACCTGGGTGCCTTTCCTATCCCACGTGCTACCCCGTGTTTTCATTACTCATTAATCAAGGGAAATAGCTATTTATAGTTTAAACACCTTTTTACGAGATATACATCACATACATGGTTAATTGCGTGGTTTACAACTTACATCTCCCAACATACAAAATACATATTTACATAATCCCACATCCCACATTTCCTGTCTACGGAGCCTCTAAGGATATAAAAGGGTGATACAGTACTTGTCGGTAACAAGGCTCCAGCTATACCTTACACAAATACCAAAATAAGACTCTGGAAGAAAAGCGACATGATCCACGCAGGGCCCCGAGAGGAAAAAGGCTCACCAATTCAGCTGACAGGAAGTGATGGAGTGCTACTATCGGTGGACTAGAGTACCTGCTGTGGAACCACCTACAATCATAACACGAATGTAGCGCCCCCGGAAAAATGGACGTCAGTACATTTGAATTGTACTGGTATGTATGAACAAACATTACCCCAAATAAAATCAATCAATACACAGATAACAAACAGTAATAGAATACCCCATCAAATGCACGTGAAAGGAAAAACCAAAGCCAAACAGGTTTCACAATCTCTCCTTTTCCCCTGTCAACATTATTTTGTCACATCAATAATTTCACAAGTTTCGCATATTTTCATTTCAATAGTGATTTCGATCACTTTTTCAACCTTATTACCTCGTCCACCCTTATTACCTCAAAGACCCTTATCACCACAACCCACACCTTATTACTTTGTGGTGCGGTGCGCAACCCGATCCCACCAGACAATCAGATTTCATACAACAACAACAACAATAATTCACAAAGAATTTCCATAACCATCAATACCAGTTCCATCATATACAATAGCCCGGATACAATTTAAGTCACAACGATAATTGCCCATGATAAGTCACATATGATATCACCACAGTTGTTTCAATTGCATCAATTATGATTTCTTTCTATCATTTATTACACAGCTCTTACCACATAAACACATTCACACATACATACACACATATACACACACTTGGTTTGTTGCTATTTACTTACACCATTATATCGGAAAACTTAACCAACAACATTCAAGGCATATTAATCATAAGAATTCACAAATAGTCCACATAAGTAATACATACCAAATACTCGTACACCAAATAAGGTGACTTTACAAAGGTTAAAGTTAGCCATATATACCTGGAATCGAATTTTCCTTTTTTACTTCTACTTCAGCTCACCAACAGCCTAGTACCGACAATCTAGTTCACAATTTAATACATATATCTTAGATTTGAAGTTCACAATCACTACCCGAACTTATTTAGGTTATCAACCCCTCTTTTGCAAATCTTTACTTCTACCTGATTCCTCTTCTAGATTTTAGGTTTTAAAGCACATGCATGTGTATTTCAACTTCCATTTTCAAGAATCAATGCATGAGAATCCACATTTTTGTTTAAATCTGAAGACAAATGAAAAGGGTTAGGGATTTTACCTGTAAGAACGAAGATGAAGATAATTACTTGAAATTTCCCCGCCCGGGTGACTTTGAAGAATCAAATTGATGAATGTAGGACTTTCTCTCTCAAGAACTCTCTCTTCCCTCTCTTTAGTTTGTTCATAAAATATGTTAAAATGAGGGGTTGGGGTATTTTATTGAACAAAGGTTCAGGTTTAAAATTTAAAAAAATAGGAGCCCGAGTCAAATTTGCGGTCGTGCTTTGCGATCGCCAAGCGAAAATGCAGTCCGTATAATGGACCGCAAAAGTTCTCCAAAACTCTAAGCATTTCTGGTTGGGTTTGCGGTAGAAATGCAGTCCGCATACCCGATCTGCGATCGAATAATGCACCATATTTTTTACCTCAAATTTGACTAACACACTGACTCACTTTGCGATAGAAATGTGGTCCTCATATTAGTTATGCGGTAGAAATAACGGACCGCATTTTGTCCTTAATTTTAACCAAACCACTGACTCATTTTGTGGTAGAAATGCGGTCCGCATACTTGATTTGCGACCACATTCTGGACCGCATAATAGCACTTTTCTGAAAAACTTTGATTTTTGATTTTTAAAGGCTAGATCAGTACAAGGGGTCCGAACCGCAGCTCGCAAGCTCTCAGTGAAGAATTTTATACATTCCTAACACATATTCGGAACTTGGCACTAGAAGCTACTAGGTTTTGAGTACAAGTTTTCAGGGGGCCTTATACCCAAAATATCATTAACAACTTACCTTAGTTGGTTGGGCTTTATTTGAGCTTAAAATTGCCTCTTGACCTCAAGAACCTTAACAACAAAAGCTCAAAATACTCTCTTTCCCCAACTTTGTACTTATAGGCCCTAATTTTTGGGTTTCAGATGCTTCGCGTCCCCAATTCACTCATCCTCCAAGCTCGGATGCAGACCCGGACACTATGATAGTACTTCATTGCCCTCCTTTGGTAATGTGATCATAACTTCTTGTAAAAATGTCCGAATGATGAATGGCTTGGAGCGTTAGAAACTAGACTCGAAGACATTTCAGTTGATAGGTTTTTCACATATAACTCCTTTTATATATATATATATCGTCCAAAGTTAGGTCTTGCGTGTACTCATTTGGAACTTTAGTCTATCATGTAACTTCCAACTTGACTTGTCCCAAGGGCTCTCCTTAGGCCTTATATCACTTCAAATATACCGCGTACACTTGTTATTATGTTCATGGCATATCTTTTATATTATTAATTAACACTTGCATACAAATAAATATAATTAGCACACGTCAAACCTTCAAACCTCTTAATGACCTTATATTATTTCGAAACTTTTTTTGGGGCGCTACAAACAGTGCCTCATTAAACCTATTGTATTTACTTCCTAAGCGCTATAGTCAAAAATATATCTTTTAAATACTACTTTTGTGACTTGGATCCTTGATTTTTCAAGTTTAATGCCACACCCATCTATACAAGAAAAATTACACAAATGTATGGATTAGACAACAAGAATTCACAGAATATTATGACCAACAAATCCTCAAAAAAATAGCAGACTTCAATGGTACTCTGTTAACAATTGACACATGACGGTACATACAATCAGAGGCCGTTATGCAAGACTTTGTATTCTAGCACCACTAGGTAAATCTCTTCCTTCCGAAATTCTATTAGGATCACACACCCAATCAATCCACTATGAAGATCCTTCCATAATATGTACAAAATGTGGTTGCCTAGGGCATAACCTCCATTATTTTCCAAATTTTACAACCCCACCTTTTAGAATCAACCTCAAAGTAATCCAAATGCAACCACCGGTGAAGAAGACCAACAAAATCAATGGAAAATTGTTTCTTATACTAAAAACAAAAACCATTCCAAAATGAAAAACAACCAACCGCCCCAATCCACATCCCAAGACCAAAACCAACCAACTCACCCCAATACCACCAATAAAGACACAGTGGACCCTGGCCCCCAACGCACTAAAAATCCAACCAATAGCATCGATCTAAAAAACTAATCAAACCTATCAAAACAAAAATCAAAACAAATCCTTACACTGGACCCATCCTCCACAAGTGCAAAAACCACCCTAACAAACCTAATACCACCTAAGACACTCCAATAATGAAGAACGAGCAAATGTGCAAGCTAACACACGGCTGGGCTCAGAAATATCCAACTTCACGAACTGATTGGCCAAAGCCTGAACATCCAAAGCGAGCGGTCTCTCACCGACCGGAATATAAGCTAGACTGCCTATACTGGCTGACTTCCTACTTAACGCATTGGCCACCACATTGGCCTTTCCCGGATGATATAAGATGGTGATATCATAGTCTTTCAACAGCTCCAACCACCTTCTCTGCCTCACATTCAGATCCTTCTGCTTGAACAAGTACTGCAGACTCTTATAATCCGTGAACACCTCATATGTCACGCCATATAGATATTGCCTCCGGATCTTTATTGCATGAACAATAGCTGCTACTCCAAATCGTGAACCGGATAGTTATTATCATGAATCTTCAAATGCCATGAAACACATGCAATGACCTTGCCATTCTGCATCAACACCGCACCAAGTCCAATACGAGATGCATCACAATAAACTGTGTAAGGCCCTGAACCTGTGGGCAAAACCAATACCGGTGCTGTAGTCAAAGCTATTTTGAGCTTCTGAAAGCTCACCTTACACCATCACGACTCCCGAGGGAGGGAAATTCGGGTCGTAAAAGATTCCCTCAATCGTAGATCTATAGGTAGCCTGTCATATTTACAGTCAGAGAAGAGGGGAATAGCCCCTGAGATTCATCAGCTAGCTAGTCTTGGGGTTTGGTTACTGGACTCAGATGATATTAGAATTTCTATTCAGGATACGGCAACATGCTCTTTAGTAACTGAAGTAAAGGAACACCAGTACGAGGATCATGTGTTAGTTCATTATAGGGATACGACCCGTCAGAAGGAGAAGACACCATTTGAGGTTACAGAAGATGGGGTCCTCAGATATCAAGGATGATTGTGTGTCCCTAATGTTGCAGGACTGCATCGGCAGGTCATGGAAGAAACTCATTATTCTCGTTATTCTATCCATCCACGAGCAACAAAGATGTATCATGATGTCATGGAAATATATTGGTGGGATGGAATGAAAAAGGATATAGTAGAATTTGTTGCTCAGTGCCCTAACTGTTAGCAGGTCAAGATCGAGCATCAAAAACCTGGTGGATTATTGCAAGCTATGGAGATTCCAACGTGTAAATGGGAAGTAATCAATATGAATTTCATCGTAGGCTTACCTCGTACCCAGCTTGAGTTCGATTCTATATGGGTGATTGTTGATAGGCTTATAAAATCAGTCCATTTTCTGTTCGTTAGGACTACATATTCCACAGAGGATTATGCAAGGCTTTATATTAACGAGATAGTACAACTGCATGGTGTCCCTGTATCTATTATCTTGGATAGAGGAGCTCAATTTACAAATAACTTCTAGAGGTCCTTCCAAAGAGGATTGGGGACTCAGGTAAGTCTTAGTAATGCATTTCATCCCCAGACAGACGGACATGCTGAGCGTACTATTCGGACACTTGAAGATATGTTACTGATTTGTGTGATAGACTTCAAGGGTATCTAGGATGATCATCTACCACTTATTGAGTTCGCATATAATAATAGTTGTCGTTCTAGTATTCAGATGGCTCCATACGAAGCTTTTTATGGACTAAAGTGTAGGTCGCCTATAGGGTGGTTTGATATTGGGGAAACTATGTTAGTAGGACCGAAATTGGTACAGCGGGCAATCGAGAAAATTAAGCTTATACAGGAAATGCTATTAGCATCTCAAAGCCGAGAGAAGTCTTATACGGATAATCGACGGCGAAACTTGAAGTTTCAGGTTAACGATTGGGTATTCCTAAAGGTAACGCCGACGAAAGGTGTTATGATGTTCGGAAAGAAAGGAAAATGTGTCCCTTTGTACATTGGACCATATAGGATCATACGCAAGGTAGGCCAGGTAGCATATGAGTTAGACTTGCCTTTGGACTTGGAGTCTATGCACCTAGTCTTTTATGTGTCTACGCTCCATAAATGTATCAGAGATCCTTCCATAGTTGTGTCAGTTAACAATGTTCAGGTCATAAAGCAGCTATCATATGAAGAAACTCCCATTGCTATACTAGACAGACAGGTTCGAAGATTGAGGACTAAAGACGTAGCTTCGGTGAAAGTACTTTGGAGAAACAACAATATGGAAGAAATGACTTAGGAGGCCGGAGAAGACATGAAGTCTAGATATCCCCACTTATTTCCTCTTCCATAGAAGGGTCCGACTGAGACATCACAACCTTAAAGTACGTGTATGGATTCTCGTGTTAGTTATTGTCATTGGTCATGTGAGGCCATTGACATTATCGATGATTGTGGTCCTATGTGACATTGAATTATTGAGTTTCTACAGGAAGATTTGGTAGTAGTATTGTTATAAAGGTGACTCTATCAAGATTTATATAGATCCCCGGGAATTAAACATTCGAGGACGAATGTTTCTAAGGGGGGAAGAATATTATATCTCGCGTTTCGTACGTAAAAGTTTCGTCGTAAGTTAATCGACGTAGAATCGGGATGAGATTATATTGAGTTTATAAGCATTTATGCTATTTATAATAAGCGATAAGTAAGTACCGTGGAGGTTAAATGGTAAACGAATCAAAAAAGTGAGTTTCGTCGAAATTTATCTATATGGGATAGAATACATTCTGAGATGCAATACCCGATATTTGTGGGCTAGTGCCATACAAGGCACTACATAACCATGATAGTAAAGTGTACAAAGTATGTTAAAAGTGAGTAGTATTTTAAGTAAGTTGATAATTCTTAATTATGTGAGTAATTGGTTAATTATTGAATAATGAGAGATTACCTAATTAATTGGAGATATATTGGATAAGTATTAAAAGGCATGAAGTGGCAGCCCCCCATTCAAATCAAGTGACTCATAGATTAGAATGAAAGGTGGCCATTTAAGTGTCATACACATGACACTTACGTAAGTATATTTGAAGTTTGGCCTTTAAAAATCAAAGGTAATCTTATAGCTCTCTTCCTAAATTCCAACATTTAAAAAACGGAAGTTAATCTCAATCCAAAAAGAATAATTCCAATGATCATTTTAGCTTCAACGGACATTAATTTGGAAACAAAACAATTCCAACGAGATTTCTTAGCTTCGTAACAACGTGAGATTTTGCGATTCTAAAGGAGTACGATGCAGCCTTTTCCAAGAATATCATATGGATTTTTCCTACTCCAGGTATGTTACGGCTATCCCTTCTATCTTTTTGGCATGATCCAAATAATTCAAAAAGAAATGAGCAAATGTAAAGCTTTCATAAACGACTCTATTCGTAGAAATACTAGAGATCTCTATGTTCTTGATTCCGCATGTGACATATTATTATATCTCCTGTTCATGGGTCTCAGAATTATACGCAGTTGATAAAGTCTATCCGAAAGGAATATTGAGATTATTAACATATTTTCATGTATTTATACATATACATCGATCCATGACCAAATGGCGTCATATATATATATATATATATATATATATATATATATATATATATATATATATATATATATATATATATATATATATATATATATATGTATGGGATATGAGAAAAGGTTACGGCGTTATATACGTACCACCACCTGATTAGTTGGTATATGTTAATGACTTTGCCCACAGTAGCCGAGACGATATGATGGGATGCCTTCAGAGATTTGATGATGTTATGTGCACATAAACATATGCGTGACACGATATTTATGTCCACGTGTATGACATTATAAATGTTTCAGGATTTATAAAGTTATTAAGACTTACTATTTAATCTATGTCTTTATGTACTGATTTCCATGCCTTACATACTCAGTACATTATTCGTACTAATGCCCTATTTCCTAAGGCCAGCGTTTCATGTCCGCAGGTACAAGTACACAAGTTGACGATCCCCCTTCTGAGGATACTTCATCGGCGAGAGCTGGCATGCTCTATTTGTTCCGGAGTTGCTTTTGATTTTGGTATGATATGCTTGTATACATGTATGTGTATTACGTGGGCCAATCTCGTCCATGTACAGTTGCATGTTCTATTAGAGGTCTGTAGACAATATGTATAGTTGGATAGTATGTGGCCTCGCTGGTTTCCATTTTTGGATATATAGTTGTCTTTAGCAGCCTTGCCAGCTCGACCCACTGATTTCAGCATGTTTATGTATATATGTCTTTTGGACAGGTTTCCTTCGCACACACTATTCATGTTTATATCTTAGATACATGCTTAAGGGTGTTCGACAGGTTGGACTCGGACATCCGTCGCGGCCCATCGGTTTGGGTCGTGACAGTAATCTCTCCGATAGTCAAGCCATATTGAGAGTAATCTCTTCGATAGTCGAGCCACATTAAAAATAATCTCCCTGATAGTCGAGCCACATTGAGAGTAATCTCTCCGATAGTCGGGCCATATTGAGAGCATTCTCTCCGATTGTCTTGGCACATTGAGAGTATTCTTTCCGATTGTCCGGTCACTTTGAGAGTAATTTCTCCAATAGTCAGGCTACCTTGAGAGTAATCTCTTGATAATCGGATCATGACGAGTATCCGTCCTCTCACACCCTCTCTCACACCCTAAGATTGTTTTCTTCATCTCATTAAACAAGAATACATACTTCTTGTTTGACCAGAAAAAAACAGGAACAAACAAAGAAAACGCAAAAGAAGATAAAAGAAATTACCTCAAGTACTAGCACTTTCGAGTCGTCAAAACACAAACTCAAGAGCCGTTTGAAGAGGACAAAAAGTTGGTTGATTCTCATTGGACATGGAATGTGGTGTTTATATAGATTACTCAAGCACCTTACTAAAGGTCTTAACCGATGTGGGAGCAGTAAATATTATAATTCAAGAGGAACTAGGTATCCTAATTCAATTGGAGAAAGAATCACGGCCAAAATAGTTTTTCTGTTAGGTACGAGTTTGAAGGAGCCGACAAGAGTAGGAGTCCTCGAAGCCAAATTCAATGTTTGTTTGGTTTAGTAATATTTGATAATTTGCTTGGTTCCTTCAACGGCCCATCTCCAAATCAAGTCACTTGCATGACTCGTGGAGAACAAGTTCCTATTTGAATATATGGACATGGGCTCAAGAACATTTGTTTGAAAGGAAAAGAAAATTTCACTTGATCTTAGGTGGACAAAGATTGTGAGCTTAAGTTGGAGTCTTCATGGTCACTGTACATTTAACAGGTAAACAACATATATTGAGAATGAACGCATATCACAAATGCACAAACTCTCCATGAAGAAATAGTGGAAAGTATAAAGTTTGATAGCTTTCGTCATCTGGTGAACAGATTGCAATTGGTTCAAGCGCTCGATTATAAATATTTCAAACCTCGTCTTTGAAATTCAAGAACAAGTTTTTGAAATAGGGGAGGCATGTAAAATTTATTGCATTCAAATTTAATAAATAATTTAGATTATATTTTAAATATACTAATCCAAATAAATATTACGGGTTAATATAATTGGATAAGGAAATTTTACCACCTATAGAATAGGTTAGTACCCTATTTATATTATATAAATACCATTTTAAAATTTTACATTCTATAAATACCTTTTATAGTTTATAGCAAAAAATTTAAATTTAGTTTCATCCTACAATTAAGGCTTAATATATGGTACAAAATATTTTTTTCTCTCATTTTTTTTATTTTCTCGCGTATATCTCCTTTTCTCTCTCTTCTTCAATACACTTTTCCCTCAACTCCCACAAACACACGTTTGATACAACCGAAAATCTTCTTCTCCGCCATTTTCGTCTGTGTTTCTCCATTAGAAAAAGCTAAAGCGACTGCGTATATCTCCATTACTGTTTTCAACTTCCACAAATTCTTGGTTCACAGGTCTATTTTAGATTCTTGCTCCCGTATTTGTGTATTCTTCGAAATTGATATGTAAATATTTTTGTTTCTAATTTTTTTTTACCGATTTCTCCCCAATTTTCTGAAACAATAACAATTTGTATTTGGTATCACCAGGATTCTTTGAGTTTTCTCTGCAATGACGCATGCAACGCCACTCAACAGAGTACCCAGAGGTATACCCACCAAAATTCTTAATTTTGATGGGCCCTCTTTCTCGTTGCAACTGACTCAAGCGGAGTCAGATTTCACAGGTTTATCAGCATCCAAAGTTGATGAAAGAAGAAGTAAATTACACAATGTCAAGTTGAAAGAAGTCCATGTTGATAAAGCTTCAAAAGAAACCAAAAATCAAGTTGGCTCAAAGAGGAAAAAACCTATGAAAGCTACAGGAAACCAAAAGGTATTTGATATTTGTATCAATATGCATTCAAATAAACTTATTTGTATTCATAATTATTCAATCCTTATTACATGTATGTGATTGTATTCATATGTATCTTGTTGTATTTTGTACCTTTTAGTATTTAGTTTCTGTTTCTGCTGTAGTATGTATATGTATTCATGTGTATTTTGGTTGTTTCCAACTGTTCAATTTTTAATGTAAGTTTTACTTGTATTCATATGTATTCTTATGTATTTAGCTTTTGTTAATGTATATTTGGGATATTTTAATTTGTCCAGTAGATTTTCAAAAGTATGCATATGTATTCAGGTGTATTCATCTTAAATATTTGAACTTGTATCTGTATGATACCATGTATGTTAGCATATATTTAGTAATGTATTCATCTGTATTAACATGTATCTTTTAATGTTGATTACAGGGAATTGATTTGTTTGTCAAGCACCGGCCAAAATTAGCACCCCATATTAGTATTTACACTAACACTGATATTGTATCCCACCTAAAAGACAAGCTTACTCCCGATCAGTACCAACACTTCGGCAATACATGCTTTGGGTCATTTCTTCAAATGAAGCGATGTGATGTTCAACATCAACTCTTCAGATGCTTCATGGCTCTTCAGTTAAACGGCACTCCAAGCAATGTATTTGGGATATATGTCAATGGTACTGAATTACACTTCACATTAAGGGAGTTTGCGATCGTGACTGGTCTCAAATGTGTAGGTAAAGATGCAGATTTTGAGTTTAGTGAAACTATTCCTAACAGGCTTATTATGACTTATTTTGGGGGTGCTAATATTGTGAAGAAGAAAGATTTGATAGAATGCTTCAATAACAAGGCATGGGGTCCCGATAATGATGAGGATGCATTGAAGATATCGTTGTTGTATTTCATACACACCTTTCTTTTTTCATCTGAGAAGAGTAGTGCATCTATACCAAGGCTACATTTTGACTTAGTAGAGAGTGGGCGCTATTCTGAATATCATTGGGGTGTAAACGCATTTGAGATGTTGATAACCTCGATTAGCAAGAAGATGGATGATGTGAAAAAGTATTACAGGATAGCTGGGATGCCCCTAGCTATGCAGGTGTGGTTTTACGAGTGTTGTTCTTCAGTTGATTCCAAAATTGCAGTCCGAGTCGGCGACGTGGTCCCCAGAATCCTCAATTGGAGAACCACTAGAAATCCGCCAACATTTTCTTATCTGATGAACGGCATGTTCAATGATACGGAAAACACGGTAATATACAAATTTTATCAATATTCTGTAGATAATTGTTAACAAATACATCTATATTTTGCATACATTTGCATTCAACTATAAGGGAAGCATTCTGTAATATACATTGGATTCATAATCTTACATACATAAATACTTGCATACATATTAATACATTTTAATACATATATTACCAACAAAGACAAATACAACTGAATACAGGAATATACAACTATGATTTAATATGTTTCCATTAAGTCATATTTTAATTTTGTTTTCAGATTGTGTTCAAGGACATCAGACCTCAAGAAATAGAGCTTGCTGTTATCCAGATTCCTCATGGGTGCGCCGATATTGAGAAAATACATACTCCTGCGCATTCACACAAATCAGGAGAGGATACGGATGATTTTTCTTCTACACCCAGTCTGCAATCTAAGAAAAAACATGCTGAAAGTGTTTGTCCATCATCATCACCGCCACATAAGAAGGTCAAGGAACAGCCCAAGATTCCTACCAAAGAACCTGAATATCAGCCCAAAGTTCCTCCTGTTTGTGTGTCTGACATTGGACATAAACTTGTGCATGACAATCAGCTCCCAGAAGTTCAAAAAGACAAAGTATCTGCTTTGAGGAATGACCTAAATGCATTCAAAGAATACGTGAGTATTTACCCACAGATTTGTTTTTTTACAGTTTAACGCTAACTATTTTAGTATTCTTCTAACTGTTTTGTACTGTTAAGGTTGTTGGCGAGTTCAATTCTCTAAGGATATTGATCAATGATAACTTCAAGATGCTTTCAGACCATCTTCAACAAAATCAGCAAAATGAACCCATAGGGAGACATGATGGTGGCATTGACACAGATGTCGGAGATAATCATGAGGTTTAACATCAGTTAACATATTTGAAAATCTATATTTAGTTGTATTCATATATGTTTTAACCTAGCCATTTGACTGCTATACTTAACTGTTATTCAGCAAATCTATATATGCATTCTGACTTTTAAATCTTAACATATTTAGCATATTTATGTAGATATATTCATAATTATGTTAAACTTAATATGTAATATCACTTTAATCTGCTGTATTTATATTTATTTCAACTGTATTTACATGTTGTCTGCTTTATTAGTTTTCAATTTGTTTAATGTATTCTAGCTACTTATATGTATATAACTGTTTTTTAACATTAAGTTACTACACTAACAATGATTCATACTAATACCAGAAAACTAAGTCAGAGGTACAGTCCAACATACCATCTACTACTAATGAATTCTATGTTTCTCAATTTGAACTGGACGACAAGTTTCTACCCAGTCAAATTCCAGAAACTAGAATAGTGGTTCACACCAGTGAAAAAAAAGATGAAGACACACCAGTGCAACCCCACAGGAATAGGCGACCAAGTAGATGGAACTCTTCGCCTTATCAGTCTAACTTCGACTCAGGAGGTAAGTGATTTTACAAATGTAATATTCAGCGTTTATCGTGATTGAATTATTTATAATAGTCCATAAACACAAATTCTTTGTACAACATGTTCCTCTGTAAAGTTGACACCTATCTTTGAGTAAAGACACCCGTTTGAGGAATATTCAATAACGGTTCCTAAACCTATGTTACTCATTCAAGAATATATTAAGTGGGTTCGTGATGGTCTTCTAGCTAGACATGATCAGAAGTGAGTTTTCCACCTTTCATTGTATTATGTTTTCATTCTTTTAAGGTATAGAAATAACGAGTTTTATACAATGCTTGTAGAGGCAATCTTGAAGACCATTACAACAAAAACAAGTCTATACTTCACATTCCATTGGATTTTGGAGTTGACCAAGTTATTTCCAAAAATTGATTTTACCTTCTATCAATTGACGGGAAGTTATGGGATGACAATGTAAGTTTCTTACCTTTACATAATAACATGCTGTTTCTTTAACTTGTATTCAGCTATATTATTCAGATGTATACTGCTGTATTCAGATGTATGGTTCTTTGATTTCATCTGTATTCAGCTACAATGAATTGAATTGAAGTGTATTAGCAACCTATACTCAACTCTATTCATAACTTGTATTCAACTTCATTAAACGATTGAATGAGCTGTATTCATCAAATGTCAGTTTAATTCAACTTTTTCAATTAGATGAACTAATTTGTATTCAAATGTATTATAGTGTATTTTTCTAATTTTTGTATGCATTTGTAAGTCAACTTTTTTTTGAATAGGTTTACATAAGTATTTCCAATCACTTTTAACTGTTTTAATTACAGCTGTATTCAGATGTATTTAATTACATGTATTCAGGTATTTTCTATTAATTAGTTAAAACATTTATAAAATACATTTATTTACCTGTATTCATCTACATTATTTCTTACTTCAAGCAAGAAAACTCAAACCATCTATCAACCTCTTTTGTTTGTAGCATATGGACGTCATATTCTACTATTTGCGAAAGATGGGCAAGTACAATCAGCATAGGGAATTCACATATACAACTGTTGATTGTATTTTCAATACAAGAATAGCTGAGATATATGAGAGGTATGAAGATACAGATAGTGATGCTAATGTAGCGAAACAAGAAGACGTTGTATGTGAGTATATTAGGGGCTACAGATTGCATGCTAATGTACCCTGGAATACAGTGGATAATGTTTTGATACCAGTGAATTTGAAGGATAAACTACATTGGGTTTTGGTTGTTGTGACTTTCAAAGATAGATGTATCAAAGTGTATGACTCGTACACGTCTTCCGGTCATGATGCATATGTAGTCTCTGAGATTGCAAAGCTAGCTAAGCTACTACCTATGTATCTGTCAATTAGTGGCTTTTACAGAGATAGTCAAGGCATAGACTGGTCTGCTTATCCAGCATACACTAACACGGATCACAACGAACCCTTTGAAGTTATATTCGTTCCAGATCTGCCTCAACAGAAAGTGGGCAGCATGTAAGTATGCAATCATCATTTTTTAAATACAAATTTAATCTTATTAATTATTTTATATTCTGTTCAATCAATTATTCTTTAGGGATTGTGGAGTGCATGTTGCAGCATTTGCGGAGTTTCTGAGCACTGTTGGAGAGATTACACAAAAAACACCATTTGATGCCACTCTTCTCCGTCAAAGATATGGTGCTCTGCTATGGGACTATGCTATGCGCAAGATAGAGGCTGGTGCAATAAGCGAAAGTGAAGCACCTTCAAAGATTGAAAGGCAAATCTCTGATTCGGAGGCAAAGATGCAGATAGTTTTAGAATAGCTTTATGTTAGTTTACTAGTTTGGTTTGAAAAATGATACTTAATTCAGTTATTTTGGGTGTAGATGGTATTATCTAAGTAGCTGAAATTTGGTTAAGTTTACTAGAACAAGTTTTAGTTAATGCACATTTCACTGGCAATTTCTGACACTTTATGTATGCTTTATGAATTTCTATCTATGAAAATTTCTGAATGTTATTAATCCGTATTCATCTGCATTACATTAGCTTTATGATTTCAGTCTCTTCCAGATGTATTTATTTGTATTAATCTGTATTAGCTGATTGTATTAGACTATATTATTCAGATGTTGTCAGTTGTATTAAAATGTATTTCTCAGTTATGTATTGTTGGTATGCAAGTGTATTCAGCTGCATCCATTCACATACATCTCACTATTGGCTAGTTTTATTTTCATGTATTAATCAATATGAACTATTACTATTTAAATGTATCTTTCACATGAAGTCAGTTATATAAAAACGTGATCTTATCTTAATCTTTAATTGTATTCAATTGTATTTAGTATTTACATGCTGCAGTAAAATGTATTTTAAGATTTATGCAGCAGTATTCTCACTTATTACCATTACTAAATGTGCTTCTTTACTAAGTTACTCTCAACGCTACTTCATTATTATGTTTATGTACATGAATACCTCTACTACATAAATTCAGAAAATATTAACGAATGTCATTCCAAAATATATTACTTCAAAGAAAGAAATTATTATTACTGATAATGTCATAATAAGTCTTGACAAATTGTTGAACAACCAATACATGTCAGAATATACCTATTTATTACGTGGAGCATTCCTACAAGTTCGCTTGTTATGTCCTCCCTGCCCACATATGCTACATGAATGTTA